>JASSUY010023929.1:0-16348 GCA_032466535.1 Forpus xanthops | reverse complement strand
TTCCAACAGTTCCATGTCCTTTTTATGTTGAGGACACCAGAACTGCAAACAATACTCCAAGTGAGGTCTCATGAGAGTGGAGTAGAGGGGCAGGATCGCTTCCTTCACTTAAGTTTTAGCTTAATTAGTAATAGCTTTTGTGAATATTCAGTCACCAAAAATGTTTTCTTCAAAAATACAAGGAAACAAAACATACGTGTTGCTAGATGTCTTCCTGGTAGCAACATTTCCCAAAAGCTTCGTGGATCTAAAAATAACAAGACAAGTTGTTGAAGACTGACAATCAACTAAGTAAGCATAAAGTTTATAGAGAAGTTCTATGAATTCTTTGCTCAACTCTTTCAATATTAGCAGGAAATTGTAACGTCAGCCAAAAAACCCCAAACCCACAGAATGGATATGTAAGCTATGAGTACTGAGAGAACAGCATCTCTTACTTGGGTGTAGATGTAGTCTCAGTGATGGCTGGTCTTTGTTCGGGCTGGCGGACAGCAGTTGCAGAGCGTTTTACTTGTTTTCGTGGTGTGGCAGATGAGGAAATTCCCAGTTGATTGTGCCTCTGTTTATCTACAAGAGACGTTATCTATTGCATCATTAGAAATAATGTTTAGTTTATTTCATATTTAATTTCTCAAAGTAAAGATGCCTCTGCTGCAGATTATAGTGTTACAAAAAAGAAAGAAAAAAGGTGTTTTTTTTTTTCTTCAAAGCAGTTCAGAGTTACATGTATCTTGACAATGCAGGAGCTAAGATTTGTTTATTTAAACACAATGTCAAGAACCCTTTAAAGAAAACTGTTTAGTTGGCCATAATTATATGGAATATTTATATGAAAATTTATGAAAGCAGCTATACAGAGATGTTGTTAAGCAAAACCTTAAACAGCAGTTATAAAATGTAAGAGAATGAAAAAGCCAAAACCCATTTTAACCTTCTGAAGGAAGCTGAGGACAGGAAACAGGTCTAGTACAAGACAATGATTTCTCTTCAGCCCTAAAGCTGAGTTGGCGTTCAAGATGCTCTCGAATTCGGTGAAAATCAGGCTCTTGCTTCTGTTTGCATTCTCTAGCAGATTCAAGAGCATGCAAACTTTTATTTAAGCGATCATTTGGGATACCACGGACCCCCTAAAGAAACAAAATGTAAACAGAGGGGCTATTATTTCTGGCATTTATGCCCTACAATCATATACACTCTTTTGAACTTCAAGTATTACAAAGCTTGGACAAAAATCACGAAAGTTGATAACACTACTTACAGGTGTAGTTATATCCTTCACAGCTGTAATTGATGGCCAACCTTGCAGGTTAATTAATTACACTTATTTGTAACACCTGGATAATTTAGCTTTGGATTTTATAGGTTGAGAACTGTGGTACAAGAGTGAAAGAAAATAGCAAAAGCAGGACAAAGATTCAAATAACTCAAAATAATCTTACTGCTTTAACTCCCAAAGATTCCAGCTTCTCCTCCAAGGCTTGCTCCAAAAATACTCGTAATTTTTTAGTTAAAGAAGGATCAGTCTTCAAAGCATTTAATAAATACTGGTTACTTCTACTTGTTTTACGATCAACTCTCTCAGTTTCTAAAATAAGAATGGAAAAGTGCACTTAAGAGATACTTGAAAAACCTACAGTACATGGGACAATTAAGAACTGCTCTGAAGCATGCATTTTTGATAAATACCATAGACATACATATGCACTTTTTATCTCCATGGAGTTGTATGCCTTTTAAAATCTTGGGCTACCTTACAAAAGTCAGCTCACCTGGATTGTATATCTCAGCACCTCATATCATCACAAATATCCTTCACTTTTCTTGCTACAGAATCACTGTAAAGTTATATGCCTGAATATTTAGCAACAAAGATCTTTACTACTAGAACTGTACTTGGTAACCTCTGATAAAGAAAGACTATGTTCTGATAACTAAGTTCATAAAAGTGTTCTTTCAAATCAAAGCTGAAGTCTAGCAGGAATTACAACAGGAATATGACAAACTTGTGAAGAAAAGCTTTAAAAAATGTAATGTTCTCTAATGACAAACTTGTGAAGAAAAGCTTTAAAAAATGTAATGTTCTCTAATGAGAAACACCTCCTAAAACTGGATCTTGGGAAAGTAGTAACACTTTCAAAAGTCTTGGTAAGGACAAAACCTTAGTCAGAGGTTTTTTTCCAAAACTCTATCAAGGACAAAGTTCAGTGTTGCATTTTCTTCTATGCAGGTCTATGACATCATAAATACTTTAAAAGCAGACAAAGAAGTTTCTATCTTTTTCCCTTGCTTTAAGCGTCAGTAATGACAGAAACTCTTATGCAAGAAATAAAGAATTACCTAGACAGATTCTTTCATTGAAGAATCTTGACATTTAAGTTAAGTTATGCTAAAGTATTATAAGGTCACACAGGGGAGTTAAGAAGCAAAACATACCTATTTGAAACCTGCCTATAAAGGGTTTCTGGCAAGACCAAATTTTACTGAATGCCACTTATGCCAGGTGAACCAATAATCTGCAGGGCTGTGGTAGCTGCTGCTGTGTGGCAGTGGTCAGCGAAGCTGGTAAAGCATACACAACATCCCAAGAAAGTGTGCTGTAAACCACACTCCCAACTTTACCCTTTGAAAGGTACACCTTCGTCAGGAGTCTGTCTCTTTCCAATATGCAACACAGTAATTTGCCAGCCCACAGACAAAGATGTAAATGAAGAAATAATCCCATATCGTGAGTTTTAAATGTTTTCTTTCAAAACAAACATGTCACTTTTTCTATTTTTAAACAATGGCTGCTTAAAAAGTAGTTCCATTTACTTTGCATTTTTCTTTAAGGGATAAATGAGTACCATGAAGAGGACCCAAAAAAGCCTCAAGATACACAAATGGTATATAGGTTATTGTGAGGGATTGGCTTCTGATAGATCCTGGAAAAGAACTATAAGTAATGAAAAGTGAATAACAGTCCAGCTACCATACTAATAGATCTGTGTTGAAGAGGACAGAATCCAGCTGAAATCTTATCTGGCTTTGGGAACTGCATGGGCAATTTAGTCCCTGACAGAGGTGGGATTAAAAGTGATTTGAAAGCAAAGTCCTAGAAGAGGCAAACTGCTGTTTGGTGAGGAAACACAGATCAGACAATCCCCAGTCAGGAAAAGGTGCATTATGCAGTATGAAATCCGCCCAGAAAGCCAGACATGAGATATTTTGAAGTGGAATGCTTCAAGGAACCTTCTGAAAGTCCCATTCCTTTCAGATGTTAATCCTTACAATAAAATAGATCAATCTAAAATACTTTTAAAATGCCTAATTACTACGTTAATATGAGTAACAAAACTATCCAGCATTATCCTTATTAATGAAAATACTATTTATTGCTAATAACTCCAGCCAAATCCTCTTTGCCAGAGCCACCTAGTTACGTATCTATTTTCTCTCTCGTTCTTTTTTAAAAACAAACCCTAAATGTTAGATCTAACAACTTTGAAGAAAAGGGACCCTAAGTCTGGATCACTGTCTCAGCTCCTACATAACTCTATGAAATAATGTGCCAAGTCAAGAATTTTCACACTGTCCCTTACAAATGGCTGCCACCGAAAACAAAAAAATCTGGGTCTATCTTTTCAAACTGCATTCTTTCCTTCTCTCTTTTGTACTGCAGGCCATGCCTTTAGGCACAGCAGAAGAATCAAAGACAATCCATCAAGAGAGATGATGGCAAGCAAGAGAAATAGCAGAAAGAATGGCAAAAATGTGGGCAGTCTTTTATTTCAGATTGTTCAAGAGTCAATGGATTTTTCCTGCGGAAACCTCTCAGTGACGTACAGATGTATTCAAATAACCATTCCGCTTTCAAAACAGCATAATCCCTTCAAAATTTAAACTCATTGGCTATAAGGTTCAAGACTGATTTCGATTTTTGCACACAGTACAGATTATTATGCTATTCAGCTACTTGGTGTTTCATGTAAAGTACTGTTAGCCTTCTTCAGGAGAAGAATACCATGCAGGATGAACCAATACTTTCTGTTCTGTCACTGTAAATGTGGCCTTGTCCAAGTTTTCCTCAGATGAAGCAGAACAGCTGCCAACACTGGGCTACGTCATTTCATTTGGAATTGCACAACTCTGGCTGGATCTGTGGCTGCTTAGAGGTAGATATAACTTAGGTTACTTGCAAAGGTATCTTCAGTGTGTTTGTGAAAGTAGGCAGCTTCAACCTCCACCACCAACTTATTTCTTTTATCTAAACTCTTTATCCTCTTATACAGAGTTTGAAAAAGAAGTCAGCACACACTGCAGTAGCATCAGCATCAAACATTTTTGCTCTGCTTAGCCCAAGTGCCTTTAGACATATGGCATATGCCCACTTTTTAGTTAGCCAGATTTTCTTAAAAACATTGAATTTGGACAAGGAAATTGTAATATTTACAAGCATCAATAGCAAACAGGAGACTGACACAAACAAGGAATGTTCCCACCCAAATCACATAAGCATGCTGAAATACAACGAAAAACCACCACAGGTACCAAATAATATTTACTTTCTAATTTCCAAGAAACACATGCCACTGTATTTTTTGCTGAATCAACTATTACCTTTTTCCTCTTCTGAAAGCTCCTCTATGGGCTCCAGCATATGTACCAAGGGTGCCTGCTCTAATAATGAGGAAGAACAGGAACACCAGACAAACAGGACAGAAAAAGGTCAAGGTCCAGAGTGGGAAAGGCAAAAAAAAAAGATGCTTATGTCAACTTTCCTGATTGCTGACAACCTGCTGAACAATGAAACATCTCATGCATCATGACTTTTCACTGCCTTGGTGGTACACTTTTGTGGAGAAGACCCTAATACAGTGGTCACTTCAGGAGTGATCCAGTTGCCCAAGCATGTATGTCTACTGTCATCAGTTTTAAACCATCAGCACAGGGCTGGCTGATACCTCAACACAACTACAGAAAACCCCATGACCTGCTGGGATGGCACCCAAAGGCCAGGTGGAATGTTTTTAGGCATCTACAATGACAAGACCACCTAGAATTAAGTAAATTAATACTATCATTCATTTCCCATAAGAAGAATTTTAATGTTACAATTTATTGTAAAATATTGTTCTGCGCAATTTGATACTGAAAGTTTACAATGGCAAGTGAAATAGATAGGCACAGAAAACCTCAAAAATAATGGGAAAAATGTTAACTTATTATTCCACAGAATTACCAAGTACTGAATCCATACACGCAAAACATAAGGAAATTTTACATATATATATTTATGATAATTCCCAATAAAAACAATTTAAAAACTCTTTTTGATCACTCCAGTATAATGAGAGTCGATACTATCATGTGCTTTCAAGAAATCATGAGATGTCCTCTGCTGAAAACAGCATCCTAAACACATTCAAATTATTATTCCATAGGATGTCAGGTACAAAGTACTGCTGTACTTATGTACACTTTAAAATATATTCTGTAGACTTCAGATACAAGAGATGCATGAAAATGCTTATATGTAGATTAATAAAAATCCAGTTTTAAAAAATTTTAATATTCACCTTCCATAAATTAATTTATTTCAATGAAAACTAGAAGTTGAGTTTCTCCTAGGGTTTATGACAAAACCAGAGGTGTGCAGACTATACTTAGAGCATTCAACTAATGGTAGTATACAAGAATACAATTTACTGGCCAGTATTTTGGCCAGATGTTGTGGGTTTTTTTTGCCTCAGCCTTCACAAGAAACCTCAGGTACTATAAATGGTTGTTTCACTGCATGGGGAGAAGGCAAGGAAGTGATATTGCAGTAAAGATGGCTGCTTTTCAGTACTTCTTGCATAATGAGGTACAAACATAGAAGCACTGTGATGGGTAATCACAGTGAAACGAGCACTTGGAACTAAGTGACGATTACAGTCACATCTCCAAATTATTTGCCATCTAAAGAGGACTAAAACTGGTGGTGTAAATGTTTAGGTATGGTAGGTGCTCTTTCCATGCTTTCCATACTTGCAGGTATATTCAACCTCTCACCTGCTTTTCCAAGCAGGTAACCATACTTAAGATTTGCTCCCACATAACTTGTACTAAATAAAAACTTATAAAAAAAAAAAAAAAAAAAAAATGATTCTTACACCACCATAAGATGATAACAAGATGAAAATGTCAACATATTTTAAAGAAAAAAAAAACATCAAAACTGAGAGATAAATAGGCTTCTGGTCTTCCAGACTTCAAGGCTGTCAAATTTAACAGCGGTCAAAGCATTTCTGGGCACTTGAACATGATCCTCCACACTGTTGCTACTGGCACACTGTTGCCCCACACCAACTAACATTCTTCAAAACAGTGTTTGTGCACAGTTTGGGATCGTTCCCAAAAGCCTACAGTGAACGTGTTTTGGAGGACAGAGTCTGAAGCACAGATGAGATTTGGCAAGATTTAATTTAGCTGCATGGGCATTGAGGCCTCTGAGTTTCTTGGCTGGGCAAGACAGAGGCTGTATAACCGGATTCAATCTATACTTGCTTTACCTGTACTTCACTCAAATGCAATCTGCTTAAAGGTGCTGACTCATCTCTGCACAAGCCCTTTTCAGGTAACTTGACAAGAAAAGCTCAGTCCTCAGAACTCAGACCTGAAAAGAGTCTGCTGATCTGGCAAAAAAGGTACATGCTTCTTTTCTTCAGTATACTAGAAACAGAGGAAGTTAAAGATCAGTAAAAGAATAGTTGCAAGAGCAAACCCAAAATGCACTACTGCTATGTGTAACACTTGTTCACTGCATGGTAACAGAAGAGGTTGAATGCTATGACATGACAGAGTGTAGTATCTGAAACCACCAACTCCTCCAACATAAGCAGGCTTTTTCTTTCTCTTTACCATACACATATTCTAGGAGATATTTATTAAACATCACATTGGAATCAAATCTAAAACAATGTAGCTGATACAGACTGAAATCCTAACTATTCTTAATTATTGTGAACTCCAGTTTATCTGACCTTTTTTGCCCCAAATCTCTCCAAGCCACAATCCAATGCTGGCCTTAAACAAGCAATCACTACAACTTCTGATTCAAATAGAGCCAGTTACCATCCTGCCAATTATCAGCCCTAAACCTAGTTCAGCTGACTCTAGCAGATGCTGCTCTACATCAGCATCTTCAACATCAGATCTTGTTGGTCAGGATCTTACTCCTACCTTTCTTACCAACCCAAGTGTTGAGCCCATACAGATTGCTTACCTTCTTTTTGGACTCACACCTAGAAATAAATCAGTCATTCCTAGTCACCTCTTAGTTCCCCACTCCAGCTGAACAGCCATACTGTGTCCTTGCCTTACTGGAAAGCTAAAGCAAGGCAGAAGGCATGCTGTCCAAAGCAGGTCACCTGCTTTGGATTAACAGGGTACTGGTAGAATTGGAGATTACATCAGTCTTGCAGTTCAGATCCAACCCCAATTATACTTTGTTCATTGACACAATGTGATTCTTGGCTTTCATCTCCACCCCTTTCTTGGCTATAAAACAGAGATAAATTTCAACTTCGTAATTAAACCAGTCAGGTTCTGCTGCTACTTTGCTTAATTGATCCTTCTTAATTTGACCATAACTCTCTTTTCCAATCAATGCCTATTTAAGCCTACTCCTGACCCTAATACAAGCTCAGTGATCCCTGTAAAACCCTGGCTCAGCAGTAACAAGATGTCTCTGGCTGATACTAGCCCTTTGCAGATCCTACCATAAACCAACAACTTCTGCTGGTATGGATGACCTTAACTCCAAAGCTAATTCAGTACATCTTCCTCAGCAGCCCCACACCTGACCCTAACCAAACAATGTTATTACTAAATTCTCTACCTAGCCCAGTAACAAATTCCAGACACATCCTCCATGTATGTCATCAGCCAGCCTCAGTCTCAAACCTACTCCTACCTTTATCCTCAGAAGAATAGCTCCTGTCAGCCTCAGGCCTGAACCTAACTAAATGGCAGCTTCCAGCACCAGTCTTTATGCAGGCTGCACGTACTCACTGATCTGAATCAAGACTTATTAATACTAGCCATAATTAAGGACAGCAACCTTAAAATGACCTCCACAATGATGTCTATCATCCCACATTTTCAGAATCTCTCTTCTGCCCGCTAATATACATGGAGAGATAGAAGAGATGTATCAGAAGTCTTAATTTCTTCAGTAGATAATTAATTATACCACTGAAAAATTATGTACCTGGCATACTTTGACAAATCATTAAATATCTGTTTTAAAAAATATTTGAAGACAATTTCCATGCAGGTGGAGTAGGGAAATATATTTATCAATAATGAGGCATTCAGGCTGTGTATATTTCAAGCATATCACACATTGTCTGTTCTTATGTTCTTACTTAAAAAAAACCACCAATATTCTGAAGATACTGCTGGAATAGCAGTCTCCTGGCCAGCACTGAAAGGAGAAATGCTGTTTACTTCCTCTAAAATATTAGACGCTAAAGAACTTCTACCCTGAACAAAAATGTAACAATTACCTAAAGTGGAGTATCACCTACAGTAAGTAATTTGCACTTGCAATATGAAACCCCAGCATAAAATGTATAACTTTTCTGCTGTAAATTGCTGCACTTCTTAGAATCATAGAATAGTTAGGGTTGGAAAGGACCTTAAGATCATCTAGTTCCAATCCCCCTGGCAGGGGCAGGGACACCTCCCACTAAAGCCATGGTTATAGTCATGATACACTCCTTCAATTTATACTCAAATTTCATATCCAAAGAGCTGCCAGACTTCATTTGTGATAACTGCAATTTTAACCACTGTATTTGTATCAATGCACCTCATATATTTTTCTCCTAACTAATGAATGGGAAGCCATATACTGCACACAGGCAGCATAAATACTATTTTAAATCAATATTTTTAAATATTAAAAATTTTTGACACTTACCTGAGGCTTCTAAGTTAGGAGCCTAGTCATCTCAAGACTCCTACAGTCAGCGAAGAGACACAGGCAAAGAGCAATTCAGATCTTAGTTCAGCTGAACCAAACTCTGAAGGTGCCCCTTTTCTCTGTGAACTTTGACTAAATTTTCCTCAAATGCTTCACCTATGTCCCTAATGGTAGCTGAGTCTTAGTTCACACCATGTTTAAAGACTGAAAGATAGGTTTTAATCAACAATCTAATTAATGTATTTTTTTAACTACTGTCTTCAACATTCTAGCTGGTATTACTGACCTAACAAAGATTAAATATTGAACAAATATCAACATTTCAATGTAGGAGACAAAGCTTGATTTTAAAATATGACTTTTAAAATAAAAAATTGTAATTAATCTGTTGCATTTTTGGGAGTTTGAAGTAATCTTTAAAGGTAAGACTTCAGTTATAACTGCACAAAACCCTACATCTAGCTCAGAAATAGAAGAATGGTCAGCCAGGATGGCACTCAGGGCACACTATTAGGCCTGCAAGAAGTCAGGGATGTTATACAAAAGCACCAGGCTAACACAGTTATTGCACTACTTTACACCTAGGATACCTCATTTGTAACTTACGTATATTTTCCTTACACAGATTAAAGATGTGCAGAGTGAATATAAGGATACAAAATCTTCCAAGCAACTTTGAAAAGTGTACTGAACTTTACATGGGAGAGCCTTTTTCCAGAATTAATTTTCTTTCAAGAAGAAAAAGAAAAGGAAGATATTCCATATGCAGGCAATTGCTTTGTAGGAAAACTACAGCTCTGGTGATTCCAGAGGTGCTAAATAAATTTGTGAACAGAAGTTATAAGTGAGTGCTTTAATTCTGATAATGACACAAGATGGAGCCATAAGTCATAATTTAGTGTGCAATTCAATCCCTTGATGAGCTTTGAAAGTTTTGTGAAAGATACTATAGCCTCTGCTAACCTCTATATCCAGAAATAAGGTAGGGTAAGTTTAAAAAACTCCAGAAGGGAAGAAAGGGGACAGACAGAGAGACCTGCAGAGATAAACAAAATAATCATCAGCAAAGGAATCTGAAGGAAACACCTTCGTTAAGGTTTCATAATAAACTGATAGTGAATCTTCTGTGTATCAATGGCAGGAACAGCCTTGTCTACCTTAATAAGTTTCAGAAGGTGCCACAAACTTCCTGTTTGGAACAGCAAGAAATTAGGAAAGATCTGATGAGCTGATTTAAATTGTCAGAGTACAGAAAATACTAATGTTCAGAGAATTGTTTTCCTCCTCAGTACAAATGAAAGTAAACGCACTAAGAAAGCAGTGCTTTACAAGTTTGCTGTGAGGGCCCTTAGCAGCAATACTCATCATAAAACTTGTTTCTTAACTTCAGGGCAATAGCTAAGCTACCTGCCCTGAGATCTCTTAGCAAGAACCAGCACTACTGTGTTGGTACAATGATGCTGGATTGAATGAAAAACAATGAGATGATTTAAAATACTTTTGCTAATAATCTATTCTTAGATACATTATTACTTTTCTCCACAAAACATGTCATCTATACATTTTCACATAAAAAGCTTCAAGCACTGAACTGCTAAACTTCTATATGTTAGAAAGAAATCTCTGTATTATTCAAAAGTTATCCTATAATAATCTATTTTCCTTCTTTTAATATTTCTTGTCATTACAAGTATTTTTAAATCAACATTTCATATTCATATTCTTTCCTTAATGAAGTTATATTGAAAGCTTCTGTTGCATACTGCCCTTCTCCCCATATACCTTTTCAGAACTTTTTGCATTTGTCATACAAGATAAATTCTGCACATTTTTCTCACACAAATTCCATTTTGTTGCCCATGACAGATTTTAAAACTAAGAGACATAATGATTACAAAAATAATTAATTATAATTCAGTGATTCAAATTATTAAACTAGTTTTTAACCTTTGCTTGCTCAAAGTTCACTTTTCATTACTTTTCTACTTAAAATGGAAATAAAGAATCAACTGATTGCAGAATATCGGTATGGTAACAATACTCTCCATTAATGTGCATACTGAGAAAGAAAGAAAGAAAACTATTTTCACAAGGTATAAAACAACGTAAATGGGAGTTCATCCCTTCCTCCCAATTCTAAACAATATCACAATGCCCCAAGTTAAAAAAAATAAATAATGATCTATATTTGACTACAGATATACTCTGGAAGAGCTGTCTACACACGACGGCTCTCTATTTTGACTGTTTCTGCTTCTGTATTTTTTCTCCTTGCCGTTAGACCTCACAAGAAAAAGACACTTTTTTAGGACTTAAAACCAAACATCTCCACACATTTCCCTACACAAATCCCAGTACATGTATATACCTATCCAGTATATGCATATACCAGGTAAGCATATTTTCTGTAAGAAAACGACATTTCATTTCCTCAATTAGTTCCATTTACCTTAAAGTGCTTCAACACTATACACATCCTAGGAAATGTTTCAAATTATTTTCTTCTGATTTTCATTTCCTCTTTTGAATCTTTACAATTACTTGATAGGAATTCTCAATGCTGACACAGACATACAGCAAAGCAATTCCAAATATGTTCTTTCAATGTAACTACTCTTACAGTTATGATTCAATAAGCAACACGTTTGAGAAGACAGAGGGTTAGATTTGAAAGTACTGGATCTGGAACTATCAAAATGCCTTACCATGCATCACTTGTAGACTTGGTTTGGATTCTTGAAGATGCTCTAGAGTAGTGTTCACTAAAATTGCATAACAATAAAAAAAAACAAAACAAAACAAAACAAAACAAAGTATTATAGTAAGCAGTAATACACATATACAGATTCTAAAACGTAGCAATATTTAATCACATTAATAAATCATTTAAATTTTTGTTTTAATGGAGAAAAATTATATCATTTAGAAAGTAAAAAATGGTCCTTCACAACATAAAAGTATGTCTTTATATATGCTTAATGTTTTTAATACTTCTAGAATCAGGAAAAGAAACTAGTAATTAAATCATCAGTGAACTGGAATGTGATCTTCTCTTTGGTCAGGTCTATATGCTGTCTTTGTGTCTCAGGGAAAAAGATTTGGCCCAAAGCTTGTTAGTTAAGCCTAGTCTGACCAAGGGTGTATATTCCCCAAAGAGGATCTACTGCACAAAGCCTATATATGTATATATATTATGTAGCGAGTGTAGCCTTGGAGTGAATCACCATTTCAATTCTGCACTCAGATAAGCTTAGGGCCTAAGAGCAAAGTCACTTGTGTGCCATGGTCTTATACTTGTCTGTTTTTTAGTGTGGCTGGATATCACAAGCTCTAGCTGAAAATGCATACAGCCTTACTGTTATTACATTCTCCTCAAACCAACCTACTCCCTGCTGCTAGATTCAGTTCGAACCAATGTCTTGCCAGTAAAGCAAGATGGCTTCCAAACTGGAATCAGAATTAATTCAGATGTCATCATCTATTGCAATGAACTTGTTTCAAGACACTGCAACTGCAGCATCACCTACATGGACGTTTGTGGTGCAGGACTACATCCTAAAACGCTATTGCAAGGTTTAGTTACTTGTAAGACTTCAGAAGTTAAAGCACCGCACAGAAGAAAATGACAGAGTTCTTAAAATTCTTTGAACATCTGTATCCTAAATAAAAAACTAATAATTTTTTCTTCTCTTCCAGTATTTTGGCTTTTGTGAGTTCTGCAGCCTAAGGATAGTCAAGCATGACAAAACAATTAAAATTACACTTCATAAAGCAAAGCCTAAAGTTGCTTATATAATACAAAATGCAGTTGCTGCATTTCACGTCTCTTCACTATTCAAGCAATCATTTTTCTACATTATGATTCCTTACAGATGTAAAACATGAACTTTGCAAATCATGACATGAAAAGGGTTAGGAACCCTGTGAAACAAATTGCCATACTGATTTAATTTCAATATTTAGTTAGTAAAGTTGATGTCTCCATGTTTTAATGAACTGCAACATTTGTTTCAGCCAAGCTGCTGAAATCATAAATAAAATCTGTTTTTTCTTACAGTTTGTACTTACCTTCATATGGTTTAATGTTTGCAATTGATCTTGTGGACAATTCTTTAATCTAGAATAAGAAAGACAGATAAATTAATAGTTACAAATGGAAATGATCAATATTTAAAAATTAACATTTAGTACAAAATACCTAGTTTCAGTACTACTCCATAACAGAAATTATTATTTAATATTTGAGGAGAAAAATACTACTTTCGTGGAACTCTGTTCTACTGCTTAATGTGTATTTCATTCATGCTTAGTGACTGCTGAAGACTTATTTCTGTTTGTTGTCTTATGTAGACTTACGCTTTGTACACCCTACTTTTTACAAACTATAAAGTGAAATGAGAGCAGGCTTATAGACCACTTCAGCACTTAACAGCTTCAATACTTTCTGCTTCAGCAATTCACGTTCAATTTTGCAAGCCCAGCTCCACTCCAGGGAAACACTTAATTACACATTTATTTTAAATGTATGAACAGTTCTCCTGCCCGCTCTACATTTCTGTCTATTTGACACCCAAGACATGCACTGAATGAAACCGAGAGTGTAGAGGAAACTATCTGGCTATAATTCAGTCTAAAGAAAACAGCAAACTTGTGAATTCACTACAAGCAAATCATTGAGGTGCTGGAGCATGACAAAAGACCAAGCCAGCTGATAAAGGGTCTAGAGAACAAGTTTTATGAGAAGCAGCTGAGGGAACTGGGGTTGGTTAGTTCAGGGGAGACCTTATTGCTCTCTACAACTATCTGAAAGAAGGCTGTAGTTGAGGTGAGTGTTGGCCTCTTCTCACAACTAACAAGCCAAGGAGAAGAAGAAAGGACCTCAAGTTGAGCCAGGGGAGCTTTAGGTTGGATATCAGGAAAAATTTCTTCATTGAAAGTGCTGTCAAGCATTGGAACAGGCTGCCCAAGGAAAGTGGTGGAGTCCCCATCCCTGGAGGTATTTAGAAGACGTTTAGATGTGGTGCTTTGGACATAGTTTAGTGGTGGACTTGGCAGTGCTAGGTTTATGACTGGACTCCATGATCTTAAGGGTCTTTACCAACCTAAACAGTTCTATGACTAAAACAATGTTCTGCACTCCAGTTCCCCAAACAGAAGTCCAAGCCACACAGACACACAGTCAATATGCAACCAGAGATATATCAAAGACCAAATGCTAGTAAAATGTTTTTCTGCATCCTGTGCTCTCTGAAACATCAAATGCTTCACAAAACAGACCTGCTTCTTCTGAGTAATAATCAGATCACTCTGCTCCTGAAGCCTCTGCCCCAACTCTTCTATCCTCCTCTTGTAAAAGGCATTATTTTTATTCAGGTCTTCTCTCACAGATAATTTAAGTTTCTCAATCTGTGACAGCAGCTAGAAAGCAATCAAAAGAAAAGCGACTTCGTATTATTATAGAAAATACTTTAATACTAAACAGTTTAAACAAGCAAATGTCCTACTTAGATATTTTTAACTTTTTTTTTCCTCAGAAAAACCTTAATGTCTCCTGTGGTTTCACTGGGATTTGCATATTTTAAAGCTGTCAGGATCACTTCTTATTTACACAAGAAGACTACCTAAATCTTCATACAAAGAAAGGGACATGCATACGCATTGCTGAGATTGCCTAAAAATAAGATTGCAGGAAAAAGCATACAACTCTATAAAAATATTTGGTTATAAACAATATCAAATAATGTAATCAAATAAGGAGATGAGATGTGAATTTGCATGAAAAACAGATTAGTTCTGTAGAAGAAAGGGAACAATATGTTTTAAGTGCACCATCCCAAAAGTAATACTTACATTACTCCTCCCTTATTCTATTCTTGCATTGTATGTGGGTGTATCATTAACTACATCCTTTTGGGGAATATTCCATGGCTCATCCCCACTGCTTTCTTGCCAGAGGAGGAGAAGCATTGGTCAGACCACTATGATCTGCTCAGTTCTTACATGCTCACGCAGATGAAAGGAAAATGAAAGGAAAAGAAGCAAGAGAAACAAAGCTGGAAAGAGATTAAAAAGAAATGCAGACATAAAAAAAAATCTGAGGAACAAAGCTCTGTATAGTAAAATACATAAACTGATGCAAAATAAAATGCCATGGTGTTTTCTTCCTGGAAAAACTGAACAGATTCTGCATTACAAAGCTGCAACTAAAAAAGCAGCAGAGAAGTGAGAGAAAAGAAGAAAAAAAAAGACTGAGACATACAGCATAGGTACATGGCAGCAGAAGGTACAGGGCAGATGAAAGCTATATGTTGGCAAGTTATATCTCAACTTTCCAGCATATCCATCTAACACAGAAAACACTGTATAATGACAGAGTCCTTGAAAAACTAATTGTAAGCTCTTCAGAAGAGAGATACAGTTTCAAGTGTTTGTCATATTCTTAGGTGACAAATTCTGTTTCAGCCTTAGCTTTGACTGAAACGTCAAGCTCCTAGCACAACAGAAAGAAAAAGGTAATAAGTCTAAGAGGATACACTCTTAACAATTAACTCTCAATATCTAGGCTTTCTAATGCAACAGATGTATTACAGCATATCAAGAGCTACTGAAAGGGTAATAAAGTAGGAAAAAAAAAATCTCCTATTAGTTGGTTTGCTGTGTCACTTACCAGGGACTTTTCTGACTCATGGTCATGATTCAGGGCTTGTATTCTAGATGTCCACTTACTTTCCTGCATAAATGAAATTCGTATTTATTCCTGTTACCAACACATTACCATTTAGTTTGATATACGTAGCTTTTCTAAATAAAGCATAAATACTGAAAAGATTACTGATGATATGAAGCTTGAGTAACCCTGTATTTAAGACCTAGAACAGTCATCAGTATATTTTATGCGTCTGAGTATGGTTTTCTTACCAATCACTCTAGAAACTATGAATTTGCTCTTTAATTCGTATCTCTAGTAACTGTAAGAAATATACTAGTATTTTGATGCATGTCTGTGTATTAACAATTAGAGTAGTAAGAGCAGGGCTTTTTTTCCCAAAAAATAATGCCATTTCAAGTACTCATTAGCAATGTATTTTGTGTAATGATGATTAAAAAAGATATTAATATATGAATTTCAGTGTGAAGTTTCCTTGATGAAATAAAAATAAACCCCATAAAGTAAAATTAACTGAAGTATCTAAACTTCTAGATGATACCAGCAATATACAAAGACCTTCACGTCCCAAGAACCACGAAATATATAATGCATGTGTCATGGGTTCAGCAGCAGCAGTCATTTTTCTCCTTTAAGTAGTAGCTGGTGCAGCACTGCGTTTTTTGATTTTCAGCTTGGGAACAGTGCTGATAACACCAGTGTTTATAGTTATGGCTTAGAATGTTTAGGCTGGC
>JASSUY010023921.1:0-16145 GCA_032466535.1 Forpus xanthops | reverse complement strand
CCCTTCAGATACTGGAAGGCTGCTATGAGGTCTCCACACAGCCTTCTCTTCTCCATGCTGAACAGCCCCAACTTTCTCATCCTAATGTTGTTGTACAAAACCTTGTTGTTTAGGAATTATGCATGTATTTTATTTAAATATAGGTGAGAGATTTACGCAGTAAGGTCAGTGAAGAAACAGACAATATTTTACAAAACAGTGGAAAATCAGAGTAAGAATTTCTGAAAGTTGTGTATGATGATAATTATGATAATGTACTTAGACAAAGAATAACTCATCAATATCAGATGATGTTGCTTCATACACTGGCATTAGAAAAGAGAACTTTGGTTCTAGGAAATAGACTTTGCTTCTGAAGTCCAGTTTCAAAAAATAATTGGGGCACCTGGGAAACCTGAATTTAACTGGGAATTGATAGGGCCTGTGTTTCTTGGAAATGTATATACCTGCCAAATTTCTGTCCCATTGTTATTGGAATGAAGCTGAATTCCAGCAGAAACTAATTCAGAGGAACTTCAACAACATAGCTGATACATCTAAAGATATTTCAGGGTGGTCTAACTAAAAATGGCAGACAAACACTCAAAGACTAAATGAAGTTGTTGTGAATGCTGGAAATTTCACAGCCTTCTATTCATTGCTTTGAGACTACAGCAGTCGTTTAGGACTAAAAAGTTGTCTTTGAAAGAAAGGAATGTGTGTGATGGGATGAGAAACAAAAGCTGCTGTGCAAGGAATATCACTTATGATGAACCCAAGGTGGTGAGCAAATTTTGGAAGTGAGTTTAGAGGAGACTAAAATATCCAGTCCATATTCGTCTCTTTTGCAAGAACTTTCCTATGGACTTTGGGTCCTTTGTGAAGCTAATGATATTCACCTGTATCACACTGCCCTTTTCTTGTGTGGTTTGGAGCAGATCCAGGTGACACCATAGCTTGACCATCTCAGAGTGAGTCTATACCTGATGTCTCAGGATGTGAACAGGAGCATGTCCACAGTCTTTCATTTGTGCTGAGATAGCCTGGATTATTAATAGTATGAACCATAAAAAAAGAATACCTTTGTTAAAATGAGGTATAGGGCCATTTTCCTTGGGAAGAGTTCAGATATTGGCATTTTTGGTCAGCAAATGCTGTTTCATGGTCATTTCCATGCACTGTGGGTATGTTCGTTCAAAGATTACTTTGGAGTGTGAATCAAACACAGATTGGTGGCCCTTGTAAATGCCACTGGGGCTGCTGAAGACTCTTAGGGTTAAAAGACTAGTTCTGGTGCCTGTTCTCAGTATGTTTTATAGCACAGGTTGCAACATGATGTTTTGCAGTGTGACAGTGTGGGCATCTGTGTTTGTTAGGTTTTGAGGGCGATTCCTGAAACACCGTGTCCATCAGACCAATGTGGGGTGCCTGTTCTGTGGGACCTCCATTCAGCTGGTAATGTCCCAGGCTGCTGAGAAAATACACCACAGCTCTCCTGAAGAGAGAGCAAACCTCCCACCCACCACAAATTCCTCCCTGAGCTACCTGGGAGATAAAATACCACCACAAGACAAGGTAGGACCCCTCTCTTTCCCCTGCAGTGCAGAGGGTAACTCAGCACAGGTGGAAGTTAGGTTTCAAAGCTCTGCCACGACAATCCTGAGGGAGGATTTACTCAGATTCAGTGTCATGTGGCATGTACCTGTGTGTGAGCGGGATCTGCCCGAGTGCTAGCAAGTATGCTTTCTATCATGAGAGAACCCGAACAAAACCTCTCAATTTTATTATACAATTTTTTTCCGAAGTAAGTGATCTGCAGGCATTTACCCAGAATATCATTAAGAGAGAAAGGGAAGTTGAGTTTATTGTACCCAAATGTTAAACTTGGTGTTTACAGGAATTCTGATCTTTAAATTTCTTGCTAAACATAATCTATTTTGTGTATGTTATAGTAACTCTGTCTGGGGCTTTAAATAATAACAGAAGACTATAAAAACTAAAATTTCTTTTTTCAACTGATTAGATGCATTTATGGATTTAGAATATTCTGTATATGCCATTTTCTACTTCAACATACAAAAATTAAAAGCCTTAGAATTGAACTAGAAAAACAGAGCTTAACAATGTTTTGTTTCTGGCCTGTGTTGTATTAACATTGTTGCTTTTCATTATAGGGTGATTCTGGGGAAATGATGAATTTTGTTGACAGTGTTATCAATTATGTACTTTCAAAATAAAGCTTTACATTTTGTTACTAATGGGGGAAAAAACTGGGCCAGATTTGTCTCATGTAGCTTGACTGAATCACTAGCGTCATCAGATTTATGTCAAGGCTGGGCTGGGTTGAATTTTCCCTCCCTGAGGAGAAAGCTGGAGACATTTGCACTTAATTAGGAGAAACACACAAACATGTAAATGCTGTTCTTAAGTAGGATTAAGCAACGAGTGCAGAGTTCAGTGTGTGTACGGTACAGAAAGGGACTTCTGGAGGCTCCTTCTGCAGGGGTGAGTGGCTGATCAGAGCTGGCGACGTGCCTGATGGAGGCTGAGTCCTGGGTATGCTGCAGGCAGGGCTGTCCCCATCTCAGTAGGATGAGGTACAGCAGGGTGCATGGCAGGCTTACCTTGCCTGGCTAGTACAGGAAAAGCAGATTACCATGCTGTTGTAAGGCTTTTACCTCAGACGAGCTATTTTGCATGACTTAAAGAGATTTGCAAGATCAGCCCCATACCTAGAAAGCTTGGAGTGCTTCCTGACTCCCATTTGGGGACACCACAGAATTATGGAAAATGTGAGAGGTATTTCCATCCTTTTGCCTCTCATGCCCTGGCTTCCAAAGGGAGAACATGCAGAATGTGGGTTAGACATATGGTCTGGACTGGCTCTCAATCCTGGCAGTTGGAGGAAGGTGGGAAGTGCTGAGGAGGGCACCGATGTACAGTGTGTGCTTGGCCTCTGTCTCATGTAAAATCTGTCATAATCCACCACAAACTAGTGGTGAATACTGACCCCATGGCTATAAAAAGGTGTAAGTTCAGAAATTCACATTTCTGAGAGCTGGAAACCTATACATAATTTCCAGCCTGAATTTCTTAATGGCTGTTTTATATCTCTTTGTTTTGCTGCCAATTGATTGCCTTTAAAATTAAATTGTTCTTTCTCTTTTCTGGTGTTTATCCTTCAGCTGTATTTGCAAAGAGCAAGTGTATCCGCTCTCAGGCTTGGATCTGCTTGTCTAAATAAGCCACTGCCTTTTAATTTCCTCTTGTAAAATAAACTATCCATTGCTTGGATCATCCCAGTAACACCTTTCTGGTATGAGTTTCCTTTCTGTCAAAATGGGTGACCCAAAAGGCCAACGACACTTGAAGTTTCACAAGGGCCCTGTACAGGTGGCTTTTGTGGTCCCAGAAACACCTTGCTGGATTCATTTTCAGATCACATTGCCTTTTACCTAAGTGCATCCTGTGACATATAGACATCCAATATATGCAACTGCTGAAGAAGTAGACAGAGAGTTTGAGACTAGAAGCTCACAGTAGCCCTAAAGCTTGTAAACTCCAGTTATGCGATCCCAACTTTCAAAAAAGTACAGCTAAATGCCCAGTTGGAGAGAATGAACCAAAGCAGTAAAAGAGCAGATGTCTTGTTTGTGATATCAAAATTGCTTTCACAGTATCACGTTAGATTTGGAAACATCTGCATATGCCGAGATGTAATTCTTTGCTCTAACTATGCTGTTAGACAAAACCTAAGATGATGGTATTAATTAAGCAATACAGCAATACCGAATCTGTGTGGGATGTAGGTAGTTTTGAAAGGATTTAGCGCTGTATAAATAAAGTACATCTGGAAAGTAAAGCTTCTGGTACCCTGGCGAACTCCCTCCCACCCACTGGATTCCTTTTTGGCTGTGCTCGCCTGCCTCAACCAATGTGATCCAGCAGCAGGCTCGCCTCCATTGCTTTGCTTTTCTCATCGCTGTAATCCAAATTTCAGGGATACCTGTGCAATTTCTCAGGACATTTGATATTATTTAGGATTTTTTTTTTTAATTTTGCTGAAAGTTTCAGCACATGTGTGTTTAAATAGAGGACATTTCAGGTCAGCCAATGCGTTTCTTAAGTACTTCAATCTGTGTCTCAGTGGTAATATTGCTTGTATAAAATTGCTTGTTATTGCTCAAAATTTCAATATCTTTCATGCAATGATGGATTTAAAAGCAAAATATTATTATTCAGTTAAACAAAACATGATCAATGTTTTCTCAAGGTGTTACATCTATTATAGAGCTGACTCACAAATATCCACAATATAAACAAATCTGGAATGCCTTTTTTAAATTTACAGCTCCTTCTGGACTTGTACCTTCTTTATAATCTGCTAGAAATCTAAATTCAACCTTAGTACCATATGTACCACAGAAGAATCTTTGTTGGGATTTACTTCCCATCCAATATCACAACACATATGTTACACGACATAGAAAAAATGTGTAATATTTAATTTTCCCCTCACTGTGGCCCCATGCTTGCTTTGCTTTCTTTTCTCCTTTCAGAATGTAACTCAATATACCAAATATTGGAAAAGCAGTTGCCGCTTGATAAAGAATGTCAGCATAAATGAAACTTCCAATATTCAGTCAATTGGAGACATGCTAAAATATTTGTATTTAGAAAGGAGTCTTAATATCTTCCATGATGGCAATGACCTAGATGGAAAGAATAGCATGGGCTTGTCTATTTGTGTGTATGTATGTGCATTTGTCTCTGTGTACAAGTATGTGTATATATGTGGTTGAAATGGAAGACCCTGCCTTTTCCCTGCTGGCTTCTTATTTAACTGTGGTTGTCACAGACAGGATGAAGTTTCTGCTGCAAAAATAATAATTCATGTCTTATTACCAACAGTAATAATACTTGCTGGTATTAAAAACTCTTAAAATGTGGCCTGGAAAGAGTAAAAATAAATAAAAGATCATATAACAGGGGTGCTAGCTGCCCATGCCAGGAGGAAATTGCTTGGCAAAGAATATCTGAAATCCTTTAAAAGTCATTTTGTATACCAGTTTCGGACTGATGCTGGTCTGACTTCCAGCTGACTAATGGCAGCTCCATGGAGAGTAACATCAGTGCCCATTCCTTAGTTATTACCAATAATATATCACTTGGAAAATAAACAGAAAGATAAATGACAGGACAGATGTCTAATGAGGCAGAGGTTAAGGAGTGTTAAACTGTGCTGGACACCATCCGACATGCTGGTGTTAAATTATGCTGAATGCCCTGAGCTCCCTCCCCATAAAAGGTCAATGCTCTGGGTATGTTCCTGGATGATTTATGAAATCAAAGAATGGCCCACATGCCTATCTCTCTGGGAGGTGAGCAGCCTGCAACATTGTCAACTGCAGCCCCATAATAAACCAAATTAAAACATCACTCAAATCAGTCTATCTTCATCACTTGCTCCATTGCAAGCCCTCTTCTGTCTTGTTCTCACCAGCCAGCCATGACATGGTCTATTGTTTTTCATATATGCCCCTGTAGCTATTTTAGAAGCCTGCGGTGTTCTCCGCTAAAGTTAGAAACTCCCTGAAAATGGCTGTTTCTTTTGGACTAGGTCACATTTGCTCAGTCTCTCTGCTGTTTCTGTGTTGTAGGTAGCTGATTAGATGGCATCTGCCTGCCCTCAGAATCATTTGTCCTGTGTTTGTAGGTTAGATGCAAATATGACATTTATAAAGAAAGTATATTTTTTTTTATTCTGTATTTAATTACAGCATAATAAACTAGCTTTATTCTTCATGCATTAAGAGTTGGACTCCCTATACCTCAAATCTTTCTGAAGCGAGTCTCACACTGTGCCACCACAGGAATCCATTCGTATTGCCTGAAGTGTCATCTATATTCATGGGCAATGAGATATTTGCTAGCTGTAGTTGATGTGCATAGTAGTGCTTTCTGTACTTCCAGCTGTTGCCAACTCTTTCAGCTTGGGGTTTTTTTTGCATCTCAGTATCTACCTTCTGTTCGATGGAAAGGCGCTATGTAACTAAAGTGTATCTTCACTACATTTGATGTTGTATAGCTTTATAAATTTCTCCCCATTCCTGTTTCTTAAGATACATCATGACTTTCTTCAGTCTCTTAAGACCCACCACCATGTCCTATTTACTAGAGGAGTCTTGCAAAGAAGGAGAAGCGGTTCCTGGGAGAACATTTTGGTTTTAGTTCTCCACCTGCAGAACAGGGTCAGCACTTCCACCTTCTGCCCATGTCCTGATGCAACCAAGGTGAAGGAAAGATCCTAGTGAAGGAGTGGGCTATCAGGACCCAGCTTTTACTACCATTTCAAACAACTCGGGAATCTGGAGGTCTCATGAGATGGAGTCATTTGAAAGCCTTGTTAAGGTGAGTTGTTTCACAAATGCTGGACGTAAATACGGTAGCTAAGGGTAAAGGACTTTCCTCCACAAAGAAATCCTAGACACTGCCTGTTAGCAGATGCTGTGGGTACCCCTAGCTGTTGTTCAACAGAAGGGCAGCAAGAAGGTACACATTCTGACTCTTGCCTCATTTTTCTTCTAGACTTCTAGCGTAGTTTACCGCTGAAACCAGTGTGAATGTTGTGCAGAAAGAATCACAGTGGTAGCTTGATGCTATGTGTGTCTTTTCTGCTGTCCAGCGGGACCTTCTCATAAACAGGGTGCGGGCTCTTGACAGCTGCTGGAAGTGATTCCCAGAAGGGATTGTGACTTTCCAGTTGGAAAAAGTGATTTATTATTAGAATAGCTCAGAGGGGTGTGACTTAACAACTGCTATAATTGAAAAATGAGACCAAAAGCACACAACTTGTTAGAACTCCTTGGACTAAAGTTCTGATAATGCATTGTTGCCAATGTGATATTTTTCCTGGCCTTATGCTTTATTGTGGGACATCCCAGGGAAGGTGGAGGATGATGAGGGGTGTCTTAGATGTGATTAGATCTAAGAAATGGAAAGTGTCAGGGAACTAGGGTTAGGGTAGAGAAAATACAAGAACTAGAGTTATAGTAGAGAAGACGCAGGAGCTGACAAATATCAGAAGACAATTTTCTGCTAAGTCAGTGCCTACAGGAAATTCTCTTGAAAAATATGCTGCAAAACTGTTACAAAAAACCTTCTAATCTGGTCAGATTTAATTAAAAGCCCTCAGTAACTAACATGAGCTGAACAGAGATACCAAGTTTACAAAAAAATATGAAGAAATAAAATCAATAAAGGCTTTCTTAAGGATAAGAGAGAGCTTAGCTTTCATATTTTTCAGCCAACTGAAGTTTGGTGTGAGTACTGAAATCCTCGGAAGGTATCTACACTAAAGTAGGTTGATCTTTCCATCAAAATGGGTGACTAGTCATGCTTAGCTCTATGCAAACAGGCAGGCTTGGGCTTATGGAAGAAAGGGTCATCATACATGAGGCTAAGCACATTATTCTCTTAGTTGCCTGACTGTAGGAAAAGACATTACTCAGCCATACTAACTGAACACCTACAAGCCCTGAGCAGTCAGCAATCCTTCTTTGCTTTTCCTGCTTTTCCTTTTGCTCATTTTTTTTGCTTGCTTGTGAAGCAGGTTGCTCTGCTCAACACTTCTTCAAGTTTTTCAGTACTCAGGTGAGTGAAATCACCTCAGACCACTTTGGCCCATGTCCAGGCAACAAGACACTCTCTTGTTTGTCTGATTTTATTCCCACTAACCCTCCTTGCAGATAGCGTATCATTTAAGGTCAGAAGACACAAAGTAGGGCTTATATTCTAATGGCCACCAAGAGGGAATCTTGCTAATGTCAGAGGTCAAATACTAAAGTCAGAAACACTTTATGCAGTAGCAATAAAAAATTCATCCATGCACCAGTAAAAAAGCCCTCTGGGCCTTCATACAGCTGCGGGTATTATATGTGTTCCTCTGTATGAGAGCAATAAGTATTTTCCTGTGTTTTGTTCCACATGGGCTTTATGATTCTGTAACCTTTTTGTGTTTTCAATGAAAAAAAGATTAGATGGGGCCAGTTGAGCAATAGCAATTCTAGTTGCAATCTCAGTACTTTAAGTCTTCTCCAAAAAAGTGATTTAGAGGCAGTCAACAGATTTGAGTGTTGTCCAGGTTTGGGATGCAGGTTATAAACGTTGACACATCATAATATGGCGAACTATTTTGATGGCGCCCGGTAGCATGGCTGTAGCTGAAGAGCTGTCAGCAATTTAAAGCTATGTGGAGAAATTTTGAACATGAAGTACAAGGGGTGAATTTTGGCTTTATGCCTGTGTCATCAAAGAACAAAAAAGCACTCTTAAAGAGCTCAGTTTCTCTGGATGTGTTTTTTCTATCCTTTGTTTGTTGCCAAAAGCAGAGCTATTATTTTAGTGAAAAATACTTTCCTCTATCCTTCTTTCTTTTGAGAAGGGGAGCCAGTGTCATACTATAGCAGTGGAACTAAATGGACAGGGGTGTAGAAAAGGGTCACAGAGTAAAGTGTGCTGTCTGCTTGGAAAAGCAAAACTTCAGCAATGTAACCAGTAAGCACTCTGAACACTTGTAAATGAGAAGAAAAGGATGCCCTTTATTAAGAAGGACCTGAAAACAAAGAAAGTATAAATTGCCATGCAAACACTTTCCCCAACCTCCAATTATCTGATATCTCACATGCAATGAATTTTGATTGCTTAGAAAGGATAAAGAAAAGCTCAAGATTTGGTTTGGAAAATGCTCATTTAGGAGTAATTTCCTGAAGGTATTCAGCTGTGCACTTCAGTGGCTGCCCTAGATTGAGGAACTATTAATTTAATTAAAAGTATTCAAATGTTTCTGCAGAGCAGTTGAGGCCAAGTCTGCACAGTGCCCAGGTACCATTTTTTTTAATGGTCCAAATTAGCCAGTGGAACAGTGTTTACCTATGGTGGTCTTTCTGTTTAAGAAAGGAAATTTATTTTCCAAGATCACCACTAATAAAACTCTCATCAGTCATTTCAGCTGTTTTTGCATGCAGAGGTTATTTGGAGGAACGCAAATAGTGTAGTTCTGTTGATACTTGATGGGGCATACTGCACCTTCCTTAATCCATGCAAATGAATTGCTATAAGTTTGGGAGGTGCATCCCTTCTCATTAAAAGCAGTAAGTTAGTTGGATCACTGAGTTTTTCCCCTTGCCATTTACATCTTGAAATCTGATCATCTTCTTCTCATAGAAGTAGATGGAAAAAATCCCATTGACTGTAACACTAGAGGTTTTCTTCCTGGGGAGAAAGAGTGCCTTCTTGCTTAATTCTTAACTAGTTTTTGTACCGAAAACTATAAATCTTTCAGTCCCAGTTTCCTGACACACTCAAGTGGAAACCAAAAAAATATCCTAATTTTAACTTTTATTGCATATCAAATTTTGCAAAGCTTTCTCTGCCAACACAAATGACTATAGTTTAGGAAGCAAGATTGTGAAACGGCTGAAAGCTGGTGATATTCACTTAATGAGCAGTACAGTCTTGCTCTGAAATGCATTTCTAATGGCAGAATTCAAATCTCATGCTTGTAAGGTTGTTCAAAAAGAAAATTTCACAGATCTAGTTAGTAATTCCAGGCCAGATCTACATTTTTGTGATCATTTCAGATTGGGGGGTGTTTATTCAATTTAAGGAAGGACTTTTTCTATCTTTTGTTTCTTTTCACATACTTAAAATAATCTGATTTTCTGTTGCACACAGCAATCGTTTTGTAGTATTAGGAAGCAGAAACTATAAGAGAGGACATGGTAACAGCCCTTTGGGCACCTTCTGTGCTCAGAAACAGTTCATGTCCCACTCTGATTTTCTGATGAGCTCAGCTTCAAAATGATCCAGCTGTAAATGATTACCTGGTCATGCAGGCTGGAGGGTCAAAGGTACTTTGACCATAGTGTTAAATAAATAAATCACCTGTATCATTGAAATATGTCTAAAGATATTTTACACAAAGTGGAATGCCTGCAAAGAAGCAGGGTTAAAACTTCCCACCTAACAGCACTCCACTGGCAGCTGATTAGGCCGCTCATTGGAGTGGTGAGGGGTTACAGTTCCTATTCCTGCAGGGATTCAACCCTCCAATGGATTTTTTATTTTTCCTTTCTTTTATTTTTTCTTTGAGTTGCCTTGGGAGGATAGGAAAGCAGCACAAAAAAAAAAATAAATTTAAGAACATTTTTTTTTTAATTATTATTTTATTCTTTTTAATTTTAATTTTAAATTTTATTTTATTAGCTTTTTATTTTTTTTTATATTTTTTTTTTATTTTATTTCTCTGCTGAACCAAAGGTTATGTCCAAGGACCTACATGTGACCAACCAGGCAAGGGGTTGTATTTCTGGTATGGCATGAGTTTTGCAATGAGTGCAGGGGAAAGCTGCTGAGCCTTCAGTTCAGTAGGACCTTAAAATATGAATTTGGAGGTCTGGTGTGTAATTAAAATCAACAGACAACTGGCTCAGAATGTTACTGAATTGAGGCTGTAGCCTCTGAGAGAGCATCTTGGTGTCTATGAAATGAAAATAGTGTTTACTGACTGTATTTTACAACTGCGCTGAAGATTAAAGTAAGACCCTAAAAAGACTTTGTATCTGAGAGAGACACTGCAGACAGGGCAGCATACTATTAAAAGCATCTTTTGTGATGACTGCTGGCAGTAGCTACACTTCCTGTTTTTACAATACATTGCTTTGATTTGTCCAAGTCCCATAATAAGGAATAAAACACTTGCACCATTAAATTTGACAGCTTTTTGCATAATTTGGCAAGGATTTGGAATGACCATGTGAATCAAGAACAAATGTTTTTACACCCTGGAGTGAGAAAATACTCAGGGCATTGAACGGAAAGATATTGAATATTTTCCTTTGGCACTATGCACTTCCAAATGAAATTGTTCTGCCAATTATTGAATATTAGACCTATAAAAATCATAGAATCATAGAATGGTTTGGTTTGGAAGGGACCTTAAAGCTCAACTGGTTCCAATCCCGCTGCCAAGGGCAGGGACACCTTCCTCCCACTTGACCAGGTTGCTCAAATCCCCTCCCAACCTGGCCTTGAACACATCCAGGGATGGGGCAGCCATGACTTCTCTGGGCAGCCTGTTCCAGTGCCTCACCACCTTCACAGTAAAGAACTTCTTCCTCATGTCTAATCTAAATTTACCTTCTAGAAAAATAAATAAAATATTTGCAGGTGTTAACTTCAATGGCATTGTGCTCCTCCTGCAATTGCATTCTGACAAGAAGGAGCTGGAAATGGCAAATGCAAAAAGTCCTGCAAAACTGATGAGCTAAATGGAAAGTAGGAGAATTTATCTTGAGATAGCAGTAGCCAAGGAGACAGTTTTCTCCACTTTTCTCATTGAAAGATGTTTGTAATAAAATATCTGGAGATGCTCTGAGGATGTTCCCTCTCTGGATTGTAAATGCCATTTGTTCCTGATTCACACATCCATTCCAAACTTGGAACAAATGCTCCATCTCCTCTCCAAGCCACCACAAAGGCTATATGTTATTCTGTGAATAGCTGAAAAAGTAAAGCCTATTCTGCTATGGAAATGTATCACCTTCCCTTTGCACCACAGTAATCTTTGCTCTCTTTGAAGCCCTATGTTTTTCCTACTGCAATGCTTCATTCTCCTACTCACCTATAGTCTACAAATTGTTCTTCTTAGGTCTTTTCTACACCCCCCGTACCTCCAGCCTCATCATACCTCCTTCTCTACACCCTTTAACCTGGATTCCTTCTTACCTTCCAAACTGTCTGCCTGGACAAAGTCATACAGAAGCTGCTCCCAGCTGGTCTGAAATGTGAATATTTTTCCCTACTGCAGTTGCTGACCTATATGAAGCTGAAGAATTTTATCTATTGAGGATTTCTGTTGCTTCACCATGTTTCTTTAAAATGAACTGTGCATTGTATTCCAGTGATGCAGAGCAAATGATGCACCAAGAAGAAGTTTCAAAGAAGTTAGACTATAGATCCTTGAGTAATTCCACTGCTTGAGTCCATCTCATACACTGATCTGCCCATCAGTCCTACAAACACTGCTGGCCAGAGCAAATCTCGATATATCCTGTTTAGACAGACAGTGGTTATTGTTGCTTCCTAATTGCAGATCTGCTGTCAGAGGTAAATAAAGTGGGCAATAGCCCTCTATTAAGGTCCTTGTTTGACCCAAGGTTCTCTGTGAATCTATGTAAAATTCTTACAATCTTGGAAGATGAAGTCTGGTATCCTGAAGCTTGCTAGTATTCCCATGGAAAGGAGAGAGGAGTTAGATGATGCAGTCATAATCTAACACCCCAGACAGCTGTCCCTGCAGCTAGAGACCTTGCTTGATGACTGCAAAGGCTGTATGTTAGTTTTGCCTGCTTATATTGTGAAAGCATGCCTGATCTCTGTCAGACACAGCTCATGTCTCCTCCCTTGGGATACCATGTCCCTTCTTAGAGTTGCTTTGGGATTGTTTCTGTTCTGAAACCAAGAAGTAATTGGCAGCGTCTGTTTAATTTTTATGATAGGTGATACTGAAGAAAAGTTATACCTGTTATAGTATGATATCACATGGCAGCCATTAATAATATAGAAAAAAAACAACACTTATATAGGCATAGTTAAATTTCAATCATTCCTGCCCAGTGATTCATGGGAAATTTTTCTGTCACGTAAAAAGCTTGCATTCTGTAAAACTTAATTAAAAAAAAAAAATAAAAAGAAGAAAACCTGGCTGCACTGGGACAAATAAAAAGGTTTCAAAGGTTTTTGAGAGAGTATTTACCTCCCCCATCATTCTTTTCTCTTGGGAATAATGAAAATCTTGTGAGTGGGCATTTAATTTTCTACCATTTCTGAAGCCCGAGAGGAGGTGGTGGTGTCCATCAAATTTCCCTCCTTTGCTGTCTGAACTGGCCAAAATAATTCTTTTTTTTTATTATTTGTTCCTTTCTGTATCTCTTACGCGGATGTTTTTAACACCTACAAAGGTGGGTTAAATCAGACTGTATTATTCAAATAACCATAATAAAGTCTACTGCCTGTCAAGATTTTAGATGAAGACCAAGTGAATACATTTGACGTCCACTTACTTGTGTAAAATCTTAAAGGTCCAGTGACTGCTTACAAATGGCGGAATGTGAAATACAACTGAAATCAGGACTTCACTTTCCTGTTCATTAAAAGTAAGCTTACATTGAATGTTTTCAACAAAGCCTTTTAGGGTACAAATAAAACATCCACAAAAAGGATCCTAGTTTGCTATCTTTATTTGTTCTAACATTTTAAAACCCCAGCAAATCAAGCCCAAAATCTAGCATTCCCTCCTCCTCAGCTGAAACATTTTGGACAGAGATGAAATGAACACAAAATTAAACTTAATTCAAATGCATTTTCAAGTATTTTGCATTTATGGACAGAGAATGCTGTAGGGGCCCACTGTATAAATGGGTTCAAAAATAATCACATAATTAGGATAGATAGATTTATCTATGGCTATTGTAGTCAGTGGTCAGGCTTCAACCTCTGCCTCAGTTGAGTGCTATGTTGTGTTGGAAGGAAGGCCAGAAGAAAGGCTACTTTAGAAAAGCTGTCTCTTAAAATGTCTACCTGCATCCTTTACTGGCCAATATTATACACAGGATGTTGGACTAAAAGGTTTTTTGTTCTGGTGCAACGCAACCATTCTTATTCTTAAAATAAATATTAATAATAATATAACTGATAACAAGATAGGCACTTAAGGCTAGCTTTCAACTGGTTTTCTGCAGTCAGATATGATTCTAAATAATTAAATGTGTCCCAGCCTGCTTCGCTTTCTTTGATTAGTTCAGATTAGTCCTTATTTTTCAGGCAACATCAATGGCCTGTACCATACCATTACTGAAATTTTGTTGTTCTATTAATTTTGTTAATAACCACTAAAAATGGATTCAGACTAACAGCCAATACCATCATCACCCATACTTTCCTGCAAAATCAAGCTATAAATGTTACCTATAGGATAGTTTGCAGTTCAATCTCATTTATGAATTCCAAGACAAAAATAACTCTCCTAGTTGCTAGGGAAGCAGACCAGAATGCCGCTTGAAAATTTAGTTCTAAATGCAATTTTGCTTGTAGAAAGGTGTCTTTTTTTTTATCGTACACCCATCTGATGGTGACCATATAGTGGAATGTAACTGACATCAATGGGTTAGGGAAAAATCTGTTTTTCCCCTTTCAGTGCTTCTTAGTCTTGTCTAAAAAAGTTATTTAGAAAAAGGTTAAAAAGTAGACAAGAAGTCTTTCCTTCTAAATGAATGGTCAAGATGAATGGCCACTGTTACATGACTGACAGCCTGAGAGAAGTAGATCCTGTACCTTGAGCTGTCTCTGGCTGCCATTTGATAATCTTCTGGAGAAGAAAACACCCAAACACATACAAACACAGAACTATAAGCTGAGCTTTTAAAGGCAAATTGAGTAGTTGCTTCAATTTTCATTTTGTTTGGGAAAATTTCTATTTCAGTACTTACATCATGTAAGAAACTAAGAACGTACAAATTTCCCTTAGAAAATCTCTTTGTAAGTGATTTTCTCAGAAGTGAATGTATAATGCTATTTTCTGTCATCTAGATACAATTACAACTTGAACTATGTACAGCTCTTGAATTAACTTGTAATTTCCTGTACTTGATCTTAGGTAAGGGAAGTTAATCCAAAGCTGCTGAAATGAGGAGAAAAATTTGAATATAGGGTTTTTTTCAATTTTTTGAGTTAGTTTCAGCCATATTTCTTCTCATTCATTCCTCTCAGCTTCTTTTAGTTTCCAATTTGTAAAGTAGACAAGTATTTTGTGTCCAAAGTGGTCAGTAGCAATAAATGATAATACCACATATTTTGTCCCTGTAATGAAAGATATACCTGATTTAAATCTCATCAGTTTTATTTGTGTGTATTTTTTTATTCTGGTAAAAACAACAAAGGTATGTACCCATATATATCAAAGAATATTGATAAGTGGCGCAATTCATATTTCATGATGATGCCAAGGAAATATCACCCTGTCGTCAAATACCAGAATACAACTAAAGCTTATTTATAAGGTATCAGAAGAGCGCAGGCAGTTGTGGGTAAAAGCAGTAGCTGTTTTTCTATCAGCTCCTTCCCTGCTGGTCTCATTTCAGGGTAAATTCAGGACCAGCACATCATACTAATATATTCTAAGTTACCGGGTAAAAATGTCAGTTCTAATGAGAGTTCAGCACTGTGTTTAAGTATTTACAGCAGTATAAATTCACAGCAATTCCACCAATATTTGCAAAGCTCAGCTATAAATAAAATGAAAACCTGACAGTGTTATAGTCTGCAAGTGCTTTTTGAAATGAGGCATCACTGACAGAAGTCTTTCAAAGGGAGGACTGGATTTTGATTTTGAATGATGTTCCATATATCAAGAAAGAAATATTGCTTATGCAGTGCTTTCCCAAGCACAAGGTCATTTGCAAAGTGGTGTGAAGGAGGCAGTTGATAAAATTTTCCATTGTGCCTTAACAGCATGGTATCAGGAATGCTCATTTCTTGGTGGCAGGACAGATTCTTGGACTAAGGAGGCATTTCCATAAGGTCATCAATCTGACCTTTTAGAGCACAATAATATTTTGACAGAGTAGTGGCCTAAGTCCTGGTACCTACTTAGAGGGATTCTCTCTGCCCCCTAGGACACCTTCTCAAATGTTACCTACTTAGAAGGTTTCTCTGCCCTGTAGTGGCCAAGCCAGTTAGCAAAGCTAACTCTGCAGAGTAGAGAGGGAGATGTAAGCATGTGCGCTTGGAGTCCAGAAAGCCTATTGTATCCTGGGCTGCATCAAAAGGAGTGTGACCAGCAGGTCGAGGGAGGTGATCCCGCCCCTCTACTCTGCTCTCATGAGACCTCACTTGGAGTATCGTGTGCACTTCTGGTGTCCTCAACATAAAAAGGACATGGGACTGTTGGAACAAGTGCAGAGGAGGGCCACGAGGATGATCAGGGGACTGGAGCACCTCCTGTATCAAGACAGGCTGAATAAGATGGGACTGTTCAGCCTGCAGAAGAGAAGGCTGCGTGGAGACCTCATAGCAGCCTTCCAATATCTGAAGGGGGCCTATAGGGA
>JASSUY010023920.1:0-16538 GCA_032466535.1 Forpus xanthops | reverse complement strand
TGCCCAGAGCAGGGGGGTTGGAACTAGATGATCTTAAGGTCCTTTCCAACCCTAACTATTCTATGATTCTATGATCTTCACCACATACATTTTTCAGTAAAAATTTGCTGGTGGAAGACTCAAAGCACTCAAAAATAAGTAAGCATTTTACAAAATGATTAAAAGCAAACTCTACTGTCAATATCCAGCTTATGATTTCCCTATGATTCACTGTCCTTATTCATCTTACTCGCTTGAATCACTTACTAGGTTTTCTGACTCAGTTGTAATTTCTCCCTGCCCAGTCTTCCTGTATCCAGCTTAATTCACAAATTTTGGGTGCACTTCCATGTAGTAGGCTCCAGGGAGACCAAAGTAAAACATACAGGTAGGAGCACAAAATCCAAACTGTTCCATTGCCTTTACCATAAGGTAAGACATAAGCAGTGGCTACTGATATAAAGGCTTTTAGAAGAAACGTAGAGCTCTGTTAGTGACCAAGGTGTTGCAGGACAGGAAAAGAAGATTAGGTAATGTAGTGGTAGGTGATATTTCTGTTGTATGTTATATTTGTCTTATACGATACTCAGAGGAGATAATAATAATAGATGTACCAGGAAGGCACATTTCCTGAGATGAGGTTAGACCCAGTGAGGCCACATACTCTCAGATGGAAAAGAAAGGGATTTGTTGTCCTGAATGTCGCCTTGAGACTAGATAATTCTAATGGCTTTTTATGTTTGAGCTCTAAAACCATATGCGTTTATAGTATCCAATTTGGTTTTAATCTAAATGTACTGTACTTAAATAGTATGTATCTAATATAAAGAAACATGTTATTCTTAATGACAAAAGTTCATTTAAATGGAAGAGAAGCTGGGTGTACATATTTTGATTTAGCTGTGTTTAAGAAGGGTTTGGAAAACTCTTGTTCCTGGAAACAATGAGATACAAACCCGTTTGCATAGTTGATCTCTGGCCAGAAAGGATTCCTGTCAAGTGAAATATTAACCCAAAGGAATGCTGTTTTCTCAGGGCAATGAGCTCTTGGCTTCAAACAAATCTTTAATGCAGAGCTAAAGTGACCATTAAAAAACATATATGCAACTAAAGGATTGAATAGCTGTCAGACCAGAACAGGATTATCCTATCTTTTAGCTATAGCTTACCTGTTTGTAACTGGCCTGGTTCTGTAGTGCTGAAAAGTAATTTCTACCTGTAGAATGGCCAAATGCCTATTACTTTGCTTGTGCCATTGCAACAGGCAGGTGTTCATATTATACAAACTATCAGAGCAGCTGAGACATCTATCAGGAATTGTAATGTTTCAGGATAGAGAAAGCTCAAGAAATACTTCCTCCAGTTTCTCTCCTGTGAGGTAGTCTCTGCTGGGAATGATGGCCTTCCTAAGCAGGGTCAAATTTACACGGGATGAAAAAGGCATAAAAAATACAGCAGGAAAAGCTCTGAGCCTGCTGAGGGTGACAGGTATAAGGTCCCAAGCCCCATTCCTTTGCAGTATGATGTGCTAGATCTGAAAGTGAGTGCCAGGTTCAAGCTGCACCCACTGAACCCAGGAAATGGATAGTGGATAGTTGCTGCTCCAGGAAATGCTTTTTAGTCCCCAGGAGGCATTTGTGATAAAATGCCAAAATACCAGCAGAGCAACTCTTCATTCCTCCTGTCAACTGAGACAGGCATAAGCCTCTAAAGCACAATCCAGACCATAATGGTTCATGGTAAACTGGGTGTTACCTCTTTTTTTTTTTTTTTTTTTCTGACATCCTTGTGCAAAACACAACTTTCTGTCCATGTGGACTCTGATGTGTTCTGCAGGTGCTCCTATGCACAGCTGGGGGAGGTCCAAATGTGCTAGAACTCACAACTGTGGAATTATATAAGAGAATATAAACCCTTTATTTCTCACAGAGTGAGTTTCTTCCTCTGAGTACCCTTCACTTCCCAGTGTTTTGGCGGCACCCTGGAGACACTAACAGTAGGACTGGCTTGCTGCTTTCTGTGGTGGGTTTCAATCCAGTCATCGGTTCTTATAGATTTTTCAAGGCCATTCTTGACTAGGAAGTTATGGAGAGAGAAGATAGGAGGAGGTAAGCATTGCATCCCAAATCCTACCCACTTGGGAATTTCCCCATGAAAGTTATATGGCCTTGCAAAAAAAAAACGAAAGGCTTTATTAATAGTAACGTTAAAATTATCAATGATAGAAAGCTGGGTTAATCCACCCAGAAGCTCCCTCTGCTGAGCTTCTGTTTTCTGTTTTTCACAGGGTAATTCCAACATTCATTTACTTTGGATGGCTTTGCAGTCATAGCAGAGAGAGTAAGAAAAAATTTCCTCTGGAGTTTCTTCTCACATTAAATGTGTGACTAGCCTCAGAGCAGGAGTGTTACAGTGTCCAGGATGTCTCTCAGCTCTCATTAAACACAGATCATTAAACGTATTGCATGAAGAGTCACTGTGGCTGTCACATACAGTTAAGTCATGTTTCTGCTGTTACCACTATGCAAAATACAAATGCGAAGTTTTAGCATCATTACAATTTTGACCCTAAAAAGATGGAGAAAATGAATCAAGCAGACATTTTGCTTTCCCTTCCTCCTCCTTTTGTCCCATACCTATTAACATTGACCCATGGAGGAAATTCACTCCTCAGCAAATAATTTGGTTAGTGGCTTACAGGTAGAGTTGGTTAAAAGCTTTGTCCCATAGTTTGTGTTTCTTTCAATGATAGAGAAGAGTTCTAAGGGGCTAATTCTTTGAAACACTAAGCATTCCTGGCAAGGCCCTTTGAGTAGAAAATGGGGACCTGATCATCTTGCAGAATCAAATAAGTGAATGTTCCTTTGAAAAAAAAAAGGAAAGAAAATACAGCCTTAAAGGTGATTTGTAAACGTGTTCCCAATAGGAGAGACTACAGAACTCTTCTGACAGCATGCAGAGTTTTCATAAGATCATCTTTCATTTGGAGGTATATGGAAAACTTAGTGTCAGAAACTGTGCCCTCTGCAGACAGTGATAAAATTGCCACAAAGTCCATGGACAGAAAGGATCCTGATGTAATGGAGATCATTGAGACCATTTTTAGTCTATATTTAAACAGTTCCAGAAGTCTAAAGCAGTTCACATCTTTCCCCTCATCCCTATCTCAGGAATTTTGTTGTACTGTCAATGTTTGTACAATGCATATTGCAGCTGGGATGCAAGCTTTCTTCCAATATGCTTCTGGAAATACAAGAGCAGAGCATTCAGTAATCTGTGATCCAAGTACACCTGGAGGTTAAAGTTATTGCAGCATGACTCGTAAGAAAAAGAATAAACTGTCTGAGGCAGGGAGTGTATGTTTGAATGGACAATCTCTTTCCCTAAAATTCCCAACCAAACAAAACCTTTCCTAGCCCCCAGACCTCACTGACCCTATGTTCCATTTAGCTAGCTTTGCCTTTATGTAAAAAAATTGCAAAAAGATAAAAAACCCACCTCAAAACAACACCTTCCCCAACCCCCCCAGTTAAGGTGTTAAGGTGATAGATAAATTAACTAGTTAGATTTCACCTTGCTTAGATCTGTGATAACATTGACCTTGTAACTTGGAATGCCAAACATATGTAAAGGAAAAAATAAGAAAATCTAAATTTCAAAGAGAATCTGTTACCCCAAAATTTATGGAAATGGCATTTTGTTTTGTCTTCATTATGATAGAAGATAAACAGATAATTTTGTGATCCAAATAGAAACACATTCTGGCATCTGTTCTATGCCAACAGTTCCTCTTGCTATGAACATGCTTACATTTTACTGCATTGGGCTATTTGCCACTTTATGTAAGCTACAGCAGCTGCTCCTGCACAACAGATTACTGTGTGCAGCACTCTGGTCTTCCCTAAAGCAGATAACACTTTGTAAAATCTGGATAACTAAGCCTCTAGGAAGTGATTGTAAGTTATATTAAAATTGTAATAACTGAGCGCAGAAACAGCCTTGAAGAACTGTACTAAAAGCTGCTACTCCAAAGGAAGATGGAGGGATTTTAGTGTGCTTAATGTTGGTTCTTGCATTCTTTTACCTAGTACACTTTTTATAGCACTTGCTGCTTTCCTTAAAATTTCATCTACAGCACACCATGATGACAAATATTAATGATAAACACTGAGCAAATGTCTGTTTTTATTTTTATGGCAATGAAATACACTGAAACCAGTTCAAATCTACCTGAAAATAAAGCCCCTGAATCTTCTTTGTTGCATTTCAGTGACAGGTTTCATGCTGTTTTCTTGGCAACCTTTTACATAGGAAAAGCAGCATTATGCAAATAAAAATTCAAATGGCAGCCACAGTGAGAAAATACAACACAGTTTTTTTTGACATCCTGGGTGATGTAGGTCAGACCATGCTACCAGAGAACCAAGTTCTTTTCTCCGGTGTAAACTCTCCCTCACCTACATTTTAAACCCAGTTTTCCTACGATTTGGATGCAGCATGGCTACAAAATCATACTAATCCCAAATATACAAATGCCATGCTTAAGTGGTAGTTGAACTTTGCTGGTTTTGACTAGGGGTTAGTGATTAAAGTGCTCATGAGTATAAAGCTGTGTATGCATTGCTGCTGCAGGAAGAAGTCAAAGTATAATTGGTCTGAGGGTGTGGAGAGAAGCAGCAGGGGATGCTGGTAGGGATACTAAAAGCTCAACAGGGTTACGGAAACCTGCCAAATCTCCATTCCCACTGCAGAGAGCTCCTGCTGCTGCCAAGGAGTAAGGAAAACAGATGGCTGGTCCTTTTGAAGACGCTAACATTAATTTCTGTGCCTGTTGTGTATTTTTGTTCCTTTCCCTCAAGTTTCCAAGTCCTGCAGTAGCTCCTGGAGCAACCAAGCATTGGCAGACATGTTGGAAAGCAGCCATGCGGGTGGGTGAATTTCAGCTGAAGATGATGGTTGCTTTGTTTTGTTTTTCCTTTTCCCCAGGCTGCCTCTGCAATTTGGCAGAGAGATGTCAGGATTAGAAATAGCGGGATTGGAGAATATGCCAGAATCTATTAGCGGGAAAGAAGCAGAGCTATAGAAAATGGGGAGATGGAGCAGTGCCAGTAGAGTGTGGGCTTGGGGGTTTGGATGCAATTAGCATAGCCAGCCAAACATACCCTAACACAGACATTTCACAGTTAAGTGCCAAACAGCCCTCTATATTTGTGCTTATTTTCAGTGGGGTATAGCCGATACCTGTAGATGGGCCCTTGTTTTTTTCCTCAAAACTATCAGTATGTGGATCCTGGTAAATCTGTAGCATGCATCAGCTAGAAGTGGTTTCACAGAATGCTCTAAATCAAATCTCCATATCTAAAACTGAAAAGCATGAGATGGAAAAGAAATTAATGTTTATGTTTCCATTTTATTTCAACTACTCTCAATGACTGTAAAACCTTTCTTTTTCCTTTTAGCTTTCTGGAACATCTAATGTATTTGTATGCTGCTGTAAAGAGTAACAGAGCACTGGTTTGAAGGAAGACAGAAATGTGAAAAATGTTAATTTTCATTTTAGACTAATAATAAAAGAGCTCAAAGAAAAATGCAAGTTTGGACTGAATTAGTAATTAAATGAAATATACGCATTGGTTGACATGTAGAGTAATGATGGCATATGACTGACTTGTCCTCTATCTGAGGGGAAAAATCTGCCCTTGTGCAGGTTTCTGACTGTTGATCTCAACCAATGAGTGATTCATGCTTTTAACAGATGTTTCTGATTTAGGCCAATGAAAGCTTAGGGGAGCTTTTTCTAGTCACTGAGGACAGAACACCAGCCCAATCATACAAGCAAATTTGGAGCTTGGCATCTGAACCAACTAGCGAAGCTGATAATTTCCTCTTGCAAAAGCCGTGTGTCATCATTATTATATGACACCTTAAAAATTTGATAATTAGTACTGACTTGTCATTTTTACCATCTCCTGCCTTTAATCATTTAGTCCCTATTGCCATCTACCAAGAAAGACACTAAAGCCACTTATTCAAAAGGCCTGTCTAGCTTGTCCAAAATGGTACACAATTCCCAAACCGTGAAAATATGATGCATACAGATGTCTCAGCTATGGGAGTAATTGTAGAAAACATTTCTAGATGCACAGCCACAAAACAAACTCGAGATGACTCTGTATTAGCTAATAGTTGCCTTTTTAAATTTACTACTATTGTCATTAACATCATAAAAGCAAAGTAATGAGACTGTCTGGTATAGGCCAAACACAGCTGAAAGCACCTTGGTCAGTAATGCAATGTAACAATAAAACCAAATTCATAATCCGAAGCTCCACCTTGATTTTTGTCAGATACATAGGTACTGCAAATTTTCTTCAAATTTCATTTGGATCATACTCGAGTCCAATATTTCTTGGATTTTTAGTTTGGCAAGGCATCATGTCTAATTTGTTTCACATCTATCATGTAAAATAGACTGAAAATCAGTGGCAATTCTGGAATATTGAAAAACATACGCAGTGAATCAGTCTTCTCACTAGAATCTTCAAAAGTGATTTGACAACAAATTTTCGGCACAGGATCAGTGGGAGTCCCAAGGGGCTGTGGTGCCTGTCTCCCCATCATGCTGTATGACAGGGTTAACAGTTCATGGGAAGGGAGAGCAGTTTGCTTCATTTGCTTCCTCCACAGTGCTGCTGCATCTCACCTGAATCTGTCACTTCAAGCATTCAGAAAATAATTCTAAAAAAACTCGGTGTCAAATTTTGAAAATATTTCATGAATTTCACCACTGTTAGGCTCTATGTCCACAACAATACTCTGTGTGTGTGTATACTTGGAAGCCAAGCTGAAACTATGTGTAAGGTCTTTAAGGTGGATCAACAAAGGGAAGACAACAATAAGGGGCTTCTGGAGCACAGTTATTGCTATGGTCAAGGATCTCCAACAGGAACTTCTAAACCTTTGACATATTCATATTCTTTTACATTTCTCTGTGGTGGCATAGTTTATCATCATTCTTTTGTCTGCACTATGGTTTATGAGCCTCATGTGGGAAAGCAAAATATAGCATAAAATAGCCATACTACATTAAATCATAAAAAGAAAAAAGAATCACATTAAGTCCCATTGAAATGGGACTTATGACTCAGTGCTGAGGTACTTTGGAGCTATAGATCAATATTTTTCATTAGTGCTGCAGAACATGCTCTACCAAACCACTGTTAAGTATAGATGAATAGATTAAAGCACCTGTAGACATCGATAGTGTCTACTTAGAACTGAAATTATCATTCTGTAAAATGCATAATATTTCTCAAAAAAAGGCTGCAACATAGATATACATCCTTAATTTATGGTTTCCACTTAGGGATGGTCTATGATTAAAGCACGACATTATTTCTTTGCTTGTAGCCCTGAGTAACCCTGTCTCCATTGCAATCTTTGAACGAGCAAGCTGCTGAAGGATTCAATGCAGAGTGCAGAACACGAAGGAACATTTGAAAATGAGTGGCAAGGGTTTTCTTGGCTCATTAATATTAACATCATCACCTTGTGGAATTAGAAATAAGAGAGGCGTTGCTTTGTTACTCTCGGTTCTCAACAGTCTTGGAATTTTATTTTATGTGCTGTAGATGTAGGCTTTATTCCCCTGCAGAGGGAACTGACATTTTCTCCAAGCCTTTAATTTACAGTGAGGCATAGTGATGCATGAGAAAAGAGATACTGGATCTCCTGAAGTATATCTAGTGACCTGTTGTGATGATGCTGTTTATGTCCTCTCTCTGAGCCTGCATTTTTGGAGACGTACTCACGACTTCAGTTCCTATTTTGTGCAAGCATGTTGATACATACAAATGTGCTCTCATTTTTTGGTGGGGCGAGGCGGGTAACCTTGTTCATTACTACCAGGTCGTTGTAGCAGTTGGTGCTGTTTCTGTGCAAGAACATAACTGTTTGGTTTTTGTGTCACTGCTCCTTTAACTGTCTTGTGCGTCTAAACGTAATTTGTATATGAATTAATGCTTCTTAGAGGTGCTGCGTAATGCCCTGTCCAGGGAAAGGATTATTACCTGGGAGGACAGCTAGGCTTACAAAATTTGGGAACACTGAATTTCAGTGAAAACCCTCAGTTTTTAATTTCCTGTAGTTGTTGGCTTGTCCCTAGAGAGTGTAAAAAGCCCAACTCGTGTACCTTTTATCCAGGAGTTGAGGAAGATGAAATACCTCATGGTGGTGGGCTCAGGGACTTAAAGGGAATGAACTTTCCCAGTCAGAAAATGTGGAGTAAATTACTTGACTCCAGCCTATAGAGGGGGCTCAGCGAGCTGTGTGCTTTCTCACTGGTTTGACTTTCGTATAGGAAAATTTTCTCACAGCTGGGAAATTTAATAATCTCCTGGCTGCAGTCTCTGAACTGAAAATACACACTGCTATCAGAGCTAGGGTCCTCAGGCCCTAATGTGGGAATACGGTGATAACTGCATGGTTTAATAAAATGTCACAGATGGATTTGGGCAGGAGCTGTTCAGACCATGCTAGCGTAAGCACTGGCCATGACGACAGGACGTGCACCTCCTGGAACTGCTTAGAGCAGAAGGGAACAGGCCAGCAAACAGGCAACGCTTCTAACAGCTGCTGGGGTTTTAAACTCAGAGATGTTTTTAAACCCAGGTTTTCATAAAAGCTGACATGGCAAAGTCTTGTGGGTTTGTTTACAGCAGCACTGGTTACAGTAATGAGGCACTTTGTGTAGACACTGAGACCTGTTCCAGTTCCTGCGGATGGAAGGAGAAATCAAATGCTTAATCAAGGCACTGATCAAATTCATAATGTGTGTGAAGAAGGAAAACCTGTTTGAAAATACTTGTAGTTCTAGAGGCAGTAAGTGAAATCCTGTAGCAATCACTTCAGGGGAAGAGAAACCCTAATGCTTCCAAGGTTTCTTTCCCTTCAGTTTCTGTTCAGAGCTAGAAATGGAGGAGAGAAACACAACTTGAGCTTTCCCCCTGTTGCTCATGTTGTGGTGTATAAGCACTCAAAAGCTTTTGTTTCAGTCACAAAGAAAATTGTGATGTCTTCAGAAAGAAATGTGTTCATACAAGGCAATGGGACTGCTTTCATTGCCTGAACCTTTTCTGCATTATAGCTGTTTCTCATTTTGACCCAGTTAGCCAGGCAGTCCCTACTCATGGGATCACACTGGAACATTTTCAAGACAACATGCCCAATGACCAAATGTTGCTGAACTAATTCCAAACATTGCTTGGAAATGTTTCCTCTTAAATATAGGAAATGTCATGTGGCTATAATGGGAAGCTGGAAGTGTCCTGCAAATATACCCCTCTTAAGTTTTAGTGTATGTTTATTATTAAAAACAAGCTACTGAGATTCAGGGTCACACCAGGAAACCTCCCTTCCACGCCACCCTGAAAGACTTGCTTGTGTAATATAATCAAACCGTTAGGAATTGGTTGTTTCTGAGGACAATACAGAAATAGAACTAAAGTCATTGTATGTATACAGGACTCTGTAAGAATTTCACCTGGCTATCTACTGGTTGCTACTCTCTTGGGCTGATTTTAACAGGCAACAGAAAGATAAAGGATTACTGTACCCTTTAATCAACCCCTCTTTAGCAATTCTGTATGACAACATGTTTCTAGCTAGAAAGTAAGTATTATTAGAATAAAAGACACTAGAACTTTGTTTTAGTTTGGTTTGTTTTTTTGTTTTTAAAGAGTGTTCATAAAATAACCGTTTTCTGGTTACTTTTGTACTTCTGCATCCTATTTTTAGACATGATCTGGGACAGCAATGTGCAAACTGCAAGCTGTTTTTCTGTGGCTCTCCTGTAATTTTTCATGTGCATAATCTCCCTGTTTTGTTGTTGTTTTTTTTTTTTTAATTTTGTGTGTGTGTGTGCATTCCTGACATAATGTGATGGTAGATTTTTGACTGCTGTTGTCTGTATGTGAGTATAACCATGTACAGTTTCTTTACTGAGGCTATTAGAAAAATCTGGTTTTGAGCAGTGATCAAGCTTGCAGTGAAGGGACTATTTTGATTGCAACTTTTTAGCATCTGGCTCAATTCCTTCCATCTTTTTGGATAGTTGAGCCTCTCTGCCTACATATACAATTCATAGCACAGCTGTTGCTGACCCCTGCAGTGGACACATAAAGTGGCCACAAAGATCATATACTCTGGGAATATTTTTGTTCAAGAAAAAATGTATGAATGCCTGTTACAGAACATACTTTACATTGAATTGTCTATTTTGTTACCTAATATTTAAGAACTGTCTAAATTGATCCTGAAAAGGAGCTTAGCTACTGCACATGGCTGATGTGGTATTCCTGCTCATTCACTATAAGAGCAAATTTTCACTATCATAGCTCTGAAATTCTATATGATGATATAAATAAATCTGTAAGGTATAGATTTACAATTGCCCTAGTTACTTTTTAAAGCCTTAGTGACAGTGAAATGTCATGTGCTTGGTTTTCAATCAGTCAAGTAACCAGGTATCCAGGTGTCTCTATGTATTTTCAGTGTGACACTCCTGGGACCACAGTCTCAGCTGCAGAGTCTTTCTTGTACTTCATGTTGGGTTGTATATACATGGATAGGCAGAAATGCTACAAAGAAATGAAACAAGCATATCCTGCAATAAATGAGCTTTTCTGGTTCTGGCTGGCTTTTAAATTTGGATCTGCAAACCCTTGGAGATCAAAGACTGAGACTTCTGTAGTTATTATCTAATTTTATATTCCATTCTTCAAATAGCAGAAGTATTCAAATTTTTTACAGGTATCAGGACATCTCCCTTCATGAAGCATATCCAGGGGCATTCAGGAAACCTTATGAAGTGATGATCGCATCTGTTTTCTGGGATGTTCTTTGTTCTTGCAGTATAAATCACATTTAAATTCCATACTAAGATGCACTGGCAACTTTGTTCAAAGGCGATTCATGTTATATGGCCTTTTTGGCATCAACAGCTGCTTTTTTTTTTTTTTAAATGTTTTCATATTGCTTCCTTTTTTTCAGCATTCTGGACAATAGTACTTTATGGAGTTTTGTCATGAAGTGCATGAACACCCTGAAACAATGTTTACAGAGACTATGCTTTGTACTAGGTGAAATTATGTTGGTTAGGGTTTGGTAACACAGAATTAAGTGATATACTTTATACATGTATATCACTTTCTTGTCTGACAAACTGGCAAAAAGTGAAGAGAGAAAGGGCGTGTGGGTAAGGGCAGCTAACAGCAAGCTAACTATGATTTCAGAGAGACTACACCTGATTCTGTCTGAAGGGCTCCCTCAATTTGCACCTGGGGATCCTATAGAAATAAGGATTTCTTAAGTACAAAATGCTGATAATTTTAATAGAGCTCCAAGGTTTCCCATATATTTTTTGTGAAGAGTAGCTTTCCCGAAACCATTATAACAGGCATGGAAGTGACAGAAATGCTGCTAGGAGCATTGCTACACATGAGCTGCCTATTTTGGCAGGGTTCAGAGTTTCACGAAAATTAAGCAACTGATGTATGGGTCACATCACCGGTTAGCCTTAGGGCCAGCTGCCACTGCATACATTAATGCGTATTATGACGTGAGTCATCTCAGTGCCTAAGGAGGAGGTAGCTCCATGGGCTGGGGTAGCATGACAGCTTGCTGGATATTAGAGCAGACAGAGAGGTTCTGCAGAAGTTTATAACCAGAACAGGTGACAGAAAGTAAGGGGTAATCACACCTTTTAAATTAAAAAGGAGAAATCTCTGGCAGCTGCATGTCCCCAGAATCTTCTGCAAGGTACAGGAAGGCTCCAGTGAGATACAGTACATCAACCACCTAGCAGCCATACTTTGGTAGGCTGCTGTGTACTCAGAAAGTCTACTTAGTCCTCTGTAGGTGATTTACATGCTTCACTGCACATCTACCTGCTGCATGAGTCTGCAGCAGCCAGCTCTTGAAGAGCCACTGTGAGTGCTGGGTTTTGATGTTGTTTTTTTGTCTTTGGGATAGACTTTTGTCATACATGCTGCAATGTCTTGGCTGCATATAAGGTATAATGAGAAAATAAGATAAGAAATCAGCTGGATAGTCTTGCTGCTTCTTATAACATGGGGTTCAAGGATGTAGGTCCTCAACTGCATGATGTACTACATTGATCTTTTTTCAACACTGACTGTTAAACTTCTGCTACTAGTAGGCCAAGTTGGCCTGGTGAAACAGATTAGTGCCCTACACCGTCAAAGTAGCAGTGATCCTGAGGAGTATAGGAAAATGTAGAAAGTTAACAGCAGTTCTATTTCTGATGAACTGCTTATTTGTATAAAGAAAAGAATAGAAATAAATGAAAGCAAAAGCTAATTTTCTTGTATTTTAAGAGTCTCTCCAGGTCTCATTGACAGGACCTCAGTGCGGTAAGACTCCATTATTTCAGAGAACACTTTATCCTTGCATGCAATTTATTTAGCTGCTTAATGAGAAGGCAAATAAAGGAATTTGTCAAAAGCCTTGATTTCATTTATAGTACTTTCTCTTCTTTTCCTGCTTCCAGTTTGCCATTGCTTCAGCTCTAGGTAGTTGTGGTCTTTCTACTTGCCTTATCTGAACAGTTGTAAGAATTTTCCCTGTACATTTCCTTTTTTCTTTATATTTTTTTTCCCTCCTTGTTTTTTTTACCCTTCCTAATCGCTGCTCATAGTGACTGACCATTCAACTTTTGAAATATTGCTGGCATTTTTATTCTCCTATTCACTCTGCTGAGCACCCAGACCCTGAAAGTCAACAAGCCAAGGCAGGTGGGCAAGTGCTTCTTGTGCAAATACATCAATTTGCATATGAATATACTCATTTGCACACAAATACTTTCATTTATAGGAACAAAAGGATTCTCTCAATGTGCACCATTTGTGCAAACAAAAACTGGACTCATGAAACTACTCAGAAAAGCAGAAGAGAGGTTAGGTTTCCTACCATTTTTACTTTAGTAATATGTTCACAATCTCATAATATACCTCTGAAAAGAAAACCAATATTCTATCTTCAAGTACTGTTGACTTTTAAATGTTTTACTGCACAAGGTAGGAGTTGTCTTTCCATGGTGTGCATACAGTGCCAGATGGTGTGGATCTAAAGTGGTCTCAATCCAAACTGGGACCAATCCAAACTTCCACAAGGACGTACCATTACATAAATGAAACAATAATTATAGATATGAAGAAGGTCAAATTCAATTTCTTCTGAGAATGGTTGATATACAGCAGAAACTCTGAAAGTCTTTTGCCAGTAAATATGTACTTTTTAGATCTATGCTAGATAAATATATACTTAAGCGTGTGGTTTTGGAATACCCTTTACTTAATATCATCACTAACATATATCATCCTGCTTCCTTACCTGACTCACAGTTCTGTATACACATCACTCTTCTATCGGAAATTACCAGTCGTGCAAATGCAAAGCATGGCAGGGAACCCAAATGTTAGTATGTATCTAAATAATATGTGTGATGCCATCAGCAAAGAAGCAGGCAATGGTTAAGAGATGAGGTCAGGCAGTACTTGACAACAAACTACTGGCAGCTCTTTTTAAGGCGGTTTTTACTTTCTGAATTGAATTTTTGGTGGGATGGCAGGAGCTGTTGGATGAGAGCCCTTGTTTGAATTTTAGAAGTTTCCTCTATGTAGAAGATGTTGAGCTGTCCAAAGAGGTCTTAAAAAAAAAATCTAAAATTACTACTGCTCATCTTTGTCATGAGAAATCCCAGAGCCTGGAATCTTTCACTGTAGAAGATGCTCTGAAATGCTTCCTTTTGGATTCTGGATGTCATGGATCTGCTCAAATCAAAATGATCCAAAGGAGATTTTGAGGTCAGAAGTAGTTTTGCTGTTTCTTAAGGCATTTCATCCCAAGACCTTATTTTGTTCCAGTGTTGGTTTAGTAGACTGTATAGATTATGGAGAGGATGTATAATTCTGTAGTACCAGTTTATTTCTGACATGCAGCCTTTAAGGCATTCAACTACATTGCTAGGTCAACAGCTGAAGGCAAGTGCTGAAGATGCATATTCTGCAAGGTTTATTAATTGACTTTCTGCATTTTGCAGTATACTTGTGTGTAATAATGCATCCTGAAAACTTCTACTGGTTCAGTACTTGTGGTGATTTTAGTCAGTATGCTACAGCAAGAATGACCATAGCTGTGTTACAGATGCTTCTTTTATATATGCAGGTTTCAGAAGAGTTCAGTAAAAGCTTGTATCTAAAACTTAGAAGCCCTTCTTAAGGAAGATTATCACCCAGAAGTTGACCATCAAGATGGCGACTATAAGGAGGCACTTGGAAGAGGTGACGTTGGCTAGCAATCTACTGCTACTTCTGGTGAAGAAAGAGTTTCATCCACAGCCCATCAAGTGGAAAGTGATGCGGTGACGCTGTCCTAAAATCTAGTTAACTCACAAAATTTTCAAAAGTTAAATATTTGTAGTGGTCTAAAGTAGAAGCAGGCATGGAAGAAGAAAGAATCTGTCTTGTGGCTTGCACCTTCTCTGAGGCACCTGGTAGCAGCATAGAGGAGCTCTAACACTTTTATAAATCCAGCACATTAACCAGATGATTTATAGTCATTACAGTCAATATATGTTTCAAATACCCAAGAAATGAATAGGATGGGGTTATTCCTGGCCAGTGTTTGGAAAGATGAAAAAGAAATAACAGGAAGACGTTTCACAGCTTTTTCAGAACCACAACTCAAAGGAATCATTATAAAGTGAAGAAGTAAAGGCCAGTGTCACAGCCTTGCACAGAAGGATCTAAAAAGTTTTTGTATTTTCTATCTCTGATTTCATCACTCCTAATAACTCGTTTCCTGATGGAAGGTAAAGAGGCACCTGAAATACAGATTTGAGCCCTTTTAGTTAAACCTTTATCCCTTTGTCATTGCGGGTTTTTTCTTCTGTAGTTTCATTCATCTGCTCTACTGGAACTTTCAGTCGCACAGTGTTAAAATATGGCTGTTCTAAGCTAATATGCATTAACTTTTTAAAACCTGTTTTATACATAACCTATTGTATTAATATAAAACGTTAAGGCCATTTTTTCGTTTCTTGGGTATGGCCCATTACATTGTGAGCAATCTACTCTTGCTTTTTTAGAAAAGACTTTGAACTCAATACAAAAGGAAAATATAATCATGTACAACTATAAAGACTGCTTTTTTCCCTTTTGTGCAGTTTAACAGAGGTGGATGTGTAGCATGGTAATGAAGAGATGGACCGTCTTTATTAGCAGGCTCGGTGAAAAGGGTTCTTTTCAGAACTTCAACTTTTCTTATCTTCTTAGTTTTCATGACGTCTATTTGGACTCTTTCCTTTTCTTGACTTTCTTTTAAATGTCTAACAGAGTGGCAAAAACAAGCTAGTTCATCCTTCTTTCCAAAGAAGGCTAGATACAAAGTCTAGTGGTTTAGACACATCCATAAAGTTTGCTGTTTCCATTGCTTAGGCACAAGTTACGTGTATATCTCATAGTTATTCTTTAATTTCTCTAAAACCAAACACAACAAACCTCTTGCTATGATATTTTTATACAGTAGTTAAAGGAGGCTAATGATACAGGAAGGTTCTCTGAGGAACGAAATTGGACTAGAAATACCACTTAACCCTCTGCCCTAGAAAATGGTTAATACAGTAGATTTGAAGAGGACTATTTGATGATCTCTTGCCCTCTTCTACAATGTGCTCCACAACTCTTTTTGATATTTCTCTGCTCCTCCTCCATGCTCCCTATTTGTCTGGTGTTTCTCCCACTCCTGCTTCAGTATTCGTTGTTATATAGACTGTTCACTTTTAATCGTGCTCAGTTAAGGAATTCCACAACAACAAAAGGAAATGGCCATGCGGCTGCAAAAATTCTATCTGGGTGGTAGAATAAATGAAAACTACATTTCCTAGTGCCATTCTGATTTGGAGGAAGTATCCCATCATCACTGTGTTAAGCTCTGAGGAAGGAACCTCAAAAATAACAACCAAGAAACAGGAAGCACTATTTATTATCTGAGGCTAGAAAACTGGAGCCTGAGTTTGTTGACTACCATTCACTTTTATTACTATAAAGAATATCACAGATACATAGCATGTGTAGTTCTATCACAGCCCTCTGTGAAGGCTATTACTGCATTACTCAGAGTGTAATGTTCAGTCCAGGAGTGTTGCTATTTATCGTGTATATCCTCAGTGAACTAAGCTATTAGCAGACGTTGGTCTTGAAGGAATATGGTTTTTATACAAAGACTAAAGAGCAAAATTAAAGTATAAATAAAAAAAAAATTGTGTAGACTGAAGAGGTTGAAGGATACAAATAATGTCATTACAAAGTTGATTCCGGTTAGATCTTAATGCCATTAGCATCTCGGAACAATGAATATGATTAGTTAGGTTCAATATACGATACGTTCCAAAGAAAACAATTACCTGTGTCATGGGTTCAGCAGCAGCAGTCATTTTTCTTTAAGCAGTAGCTGGTGTAGCACTGTGTTTTGGATTTTTA
>JASSUY010023917.1:1086-15515 GCA_032466535.1 Forpus xanthops | reverse complement strand
AAAATCCAAAACACAGTGCTACACCAGCTACTGCTTAAAGAAAAATGACTGCTGCTGCTGAACCCATGACATGTTTATATATTAAAATTGAGGTTCACTTGCTTGGCACTAATTTCTCCTCATGCTTCCTTTCTCCAGTTTAGTCCTTTATATATTCTGTCCCTGTAAACACTGATGTGTAATTATGTGTCCTCTCTACTATAACCTCATATATTGAGTTTCCTGCATTTGGGTGGTAAACAAAAGACTTCTATCATCCCCAGCCACTGATGGTCTCACAAGGCATATGCACAGCAGAAGGGACGTGCACATTTACAAACATTAGACGGTTTAGCCCTCATACTGCCAGTAGCAGCCACCACAGAGACACTTGAGGCAACTCATATCTCAGGACATACTGAATACTTTGAGAAGCCAGTCACAGCCTCACAGAAAGCGCTGAATCGCACCTGGAGCGAAGTAATCATCCTCAACTCCTTTGCACATCCTTAGCATGTCTCTTCTCACCACCAGGAGCCTAGCAAGCTGCTGTAATTCAGAGGGATGTTTCAGTACTATTTACAAACACACCTCCTTGTGCAGCATTGCGCACTCAGCACAAATGCAAATATAGAGTCTGCAGTATCTCACAGACGTAACATTTAGTGCTATGCAGATCATGTCTCGATGGTTTGGGAAGCTTTTTCCTAACTGCTGAAATAAATCTGCCATGCCTCAAGCCGTGATTTTTCCTTTCAAATCTCAGCCTAGGGTCACTCAGAACATACCTTGTTGATTTATGCAGACAGGGGAAACAAAAATAGCCAGTCTTTGCTGACTTGAGTGTATAAGCAGAGACATGCGGCTGCATCAGTGTGGCTCAAAGCCTGAACTAACATACATAAAGGGCTCTCATAAGGACCTACCAGCCTGGGTATATATTAAACACATATATCCATGTTATAGTGCCTCTGGCTTAGAGCAGACTCTCACAAGAATGAAAAAACAGACCACAACCTTCAGGCTTCCAGTTTCTCCTAGGCCAGCAAGGAGAGTGAGTGTAATTTTTCTCCTTCATAGTACTGGTGCAGGGCTGTGTTTTTGACTTTTGGCCTGGGAACAGCGATGGTACCATCAAAGTTTATAGTTACGGCTTAGAATGCTTTGGTCTGACCAAGGACTTTCTGAGTCTCATGCTCTGCCATGGAGGAGGGAAAGCCAGAAGGAAGCAGAAACAGGACACCTGACCCAAAACAGCCAAAGAGGTATTCCATACCACAGCACATCGTGTCCAGGATGTGAAAATGGAGAGCAGAGACTCATAAGGGTGGGGGTGCACTGCTTGGTTGGACTGGGTATAGGTGGTGAGCAATTGTATTCTTTTCCCTTATATTTCTCATAATTATTATTGGTGGTAGCAGTAGTGATTTGTGTTATACCTCAGTTACTAAACGGTTCTTATCTCAATCTGTGGGAGTTGCATTCTTTTGATTCTCCTCCCCATCCCCCAAGACTGGGGAAAGAAAGAGAGGGGAGTGAGTGAGCAAACTGCTTGAGGGACTTAAACCACAACAGAGAGCAAAGACTATTCTTTTTACAACCCAAAACCAGAGACGATATGCAGCACGAGCATGATAAACCCTCAGGCAGGGTGAAATAAACAGATCAGTTGGTCCCACAATAGGTGTCATCTGCCCCTTAGTGAAACAGAAGGGAAGAGAAAGAATCATAGAACCATAGAAGAGTTAGGGTTGGAAAGGACCTTAAGATCATCCAGTTCCAACCCCCTGACGTGGGCAGGGACACCTCACACTAACCCATGCCACCCAAAGCTCCTTGAATATTGCCAGCTATGGAGAATTCACATCCTCCCTGAGCAACCCATTTCAGTGCCTCACCTCCCTTACAGTGAAGAATTTCTCCCTCATATCCAATCTAAACTTCCCCTGTTTAAGTTTGAACCCATTACCTTATAGTCCCTATTGAAGATCACTCAGAGAAGTTTTATAAAAAACAGTTAATATGCCTATTCCTGCATTTTTCTGGGATGGGTTACACTTGGCTAAAGGCCAAACTCCCTCCTAGACATTCATTCAGTCCCCATTCACAGTGGTACAAATGGAGAAAATAAGATGAGAAAGCTCATGGGTCAAGAGAAAGACAGGGAGACCTGTTACCAATTATCATCATGGGCAAAATGGGATTATATAGGGAAAACTGTATTAATTTGTTCACTATTAAAGTAGATTCCAATACTGAGAAACAAAGGCAAACACTAGAGAGGAAATAAACATCAATCTGTGTCTTCAAAGTCAACTTGACTCGTTTGTGGCCTACTATGGCCCTTATTACAGCATATCCAACAAACTGCATCTCATCTTTGTTTATTTTTCCAAGTAGCTTCATTTCTGTGCATGTGAGAGCTCAGACCCTCAACAATTCCAAGTTCATCACAGCAAGGACAAAGCCAGTCCAGTACAGGTTCAAATGGCAAAGTATTCCAGGTTTTTTTAATACGAGTAAGTAATTACCAATGCAGTGAGCTTGGTGTGGTTTCAGATGGAATTAACATTTCTATGCACCTGTTTTCCAGAGAAAAGAGCATAAAATGAAAGATGAAGGAAAACGGTCAATCAAGATCATCGTGAGACAGGGATACATGAAAATCTAACTTGACATAGGAATATAATGGTTGAGGGAGAATGCAGTGAATCATGCTTGTCAAGACAGTGGAAAAGTTAGCTAACTTTTGCGTATGAATCTGGCACAAGATCAATTTGATATATAATGTTTAGAAATAGACCTGGGTTGGAAAATTGCAAGGTGATCTCTAACAATCCAAGAATGGTGGTTTTGCCCAGGCAAGATTGATAAGGTGGGTCATGGATTGAAGAGAGAAGAAAAATTCCTTCTCTTGATACTATTAGACAGTGCTTTCTTCCTCAGACCTCAGAGGGGATTTGTTAGATTGTATTTCTGCTGCTGCAGGAAGACAGGGTAAGTGTTAACAACCATGTCTCATACTTCTTGAAGCCTCTAGGTTTCACACTGGGGATGGGGAGGTTAGTGTTATTTATCAAGCACCTATTATTCCAGTGGTTGTGTTAAAATTGACATATATTGGAATAGGTATCAGCAAACTTGAGGTTAATTTATGTCTGTGGTCATGACCTTGTACAATTTGTTTAGATGTCATTGTCAGTCAGCTTTTTAGCCAGCAATTTGGCTCTCAATTCACAGCCATTTCAATGGAACTGAGGCCCCAGAATTTTTTCATGCTTAAACCACTGGTCAATAAACAAGACAAATAAGGCAAAATCTGTGCTGCTGATCTCTGGCCTTTCTCTAGACTCAGTTGTGAGCTCCATGAGTCACTGAAGGCTCCTTAGTCTTAGTATGTGCTTGCACAGCAGATTAGTCTGATGGGGACTCCTGCTGTTATCATGAGATAAATAACAGTAGGAGCTGGGAATACATAAATAATTCACATTTGCCAGCAAATTTGAAAACCCCAACCTCTTCAATAAAAGAATACCTACAAAAATACCTGTAAATCTCAGTAAGAAATCAAATGGAAGGGAAATAAAAATGCAAGCACATTCATTTTTCCTGGTTTTGTTACAGTCAAACAGATTTTGCTTATCTATTAATTTTAAAAACATTATGCATTCAGGCTAGGTATTAACTGCATATTTGTACTATAAGAAATGGGGTCAAAAATAGAAGTGTCCTGGATGGCAAATTGCTTCACTTTCAATTTACTCAAATAATGAAATAATTAAAAGAGATAATGAAGCTACAATAAAGCAAGTAAATGTTACATAATTAGGCCCATTCATATAAATGTATCTTAAATTCTTGCTTATTTAACATTCTAAGTTTCCCCTATTGAATAATACATAGTCTATTGAATGATTTAACTTGGAACATAGGGCTTAACATTACATATTAAATATTGAATATATAGCAAGAAAAACAGCTGCATTCCTTGCAAACATACAATTCTGGACTGTTGGCTTAGGGTTTCAGAGGGCAGCAGGAGAACATGGTCCATATGAAGGAAACACTGGTGGAAAATACAGACAGAAAGAAGCAAGGGAAGATTTCAGTGACTGGCAGGCTTTTTCTACCAATTTACTGAATCTACATTGATGTGTGGCATAAAAATAAGGCACTCAAAAAGATCATCTCAGCCACTCTACAGAACATTTTTCATTGAACCATTCCTTTGGCAGCAAAAGGAGTTGTAAAAGACTGATAAATCACATCAGCTACGCTGATTGCACAGTGCTGGAGTGCAGTGCAGTATTTCTCAGTCCTTTCATTATTTATTTCTCAAGAGAAAAAAGAAAAGTTCTTTTTATGGAGTATTATCCCTTGAAATGTAGCACTTCACAAAGTTGAATGGATTCTGGTAAGACAGAATAAATAGAACCAATCCAATTACTTTGGAACAAAAATATTGACTGTGTTCATAGATTAGTTCATTGAATATTCAGGGTTGGAAAGGACCTTAAGATCATATAGTTCCAATCCCCCTGACATGGGCAGGGACAACTCTCACTAAATCATGCCACCCAAGGCTCTGACCAACCCAGTCTTGAACACCACCAGCAATGGAGCATTCACAACTTCCCTGGGCAACACATTCCAGTGCCTCACCACCCTTACGGTAAAGAATTTCTTCCTTATAGCCAATCTAAACTTCTCCTGTTCAAGCTTGAACCTGTTACCCCTTGTCCTCTCACTACAGTCCCTAATGAAGAGTCCATCCCCAGCAGCCCTATAGCCCCATCCTTCAAATACTGGAAGGCTGCTATGAACAGCCCAAACTCTCCCATCCTATCTTCATACAGGAGGCACTCCAGTCCCCTCGTCATCCTCATGGCCCTCTTCTGGTCTTGTTCCAACAGTCCCATGTCCTTTTTATGCTGAGGACACCAGAACTACACACAATCCTCCAAGTGAGGTCTCATGAGAGCAGAATAGAGGGCAGGATCACCTCCCTCGACCTGCTGGTCACACTCCAGTGCCCAAAAGGAGGCTGTGACTCATGAGCCATTCATGACATTTTCTCTCTCTGTCCAGCTGAGGAGGAGATTGATGAAACAGCTTTGGTGGACACCACCAGCATTTTTTTTTCTTGCTACCCCAGGTTCCCATCCCGTATCAGGGAAGTCATCCATTTATTACAGTATGTTTTATCTCTCTGGTATTGAAGGCTTCAAGGGATGACACACTTGAAACAGAGGGGAAAGTTGATCCTTCTCATTTGATCTTTATCGGTCTTTTGGATACCAAAGCACAATGTTTAAGATCCGTGCCAAATCATCTACCACCCACATCACTGAGCCTCTTGCTGTCTACATACAAACCTTTTTAATCCCTTTCTATCTCATTTTCAGTACTGTTCTCAGGAGTTCTCACATCCCAATCACAAATTGCTTGGAAAAGAACATTTTTGTTGGTTGAATTTCAACTTTCCACTATTTAATTTTTGACTGTGCTTTGGTCTTAATGTTCAGATACAGGAAAGCAGTGAAGCTCCTGATCTACTTCTTCCAGATAATTATTTTTTTACAGTATTAAACTTCATAGCTTTGCTTCAGAGCAGATATCTCTTAGCATTCAATTAGAATCACCACCCTTATTTGCATTCATTAGAGGTATGAATTATCTTCTTTGAGATAAGATATCAGTTCTGTACACAGTATCTCAAGTAAAGATGCATTTTTCTCACTAACCTCCAACACAGTCCTTATACATCACAATGTGCTTGCTTCTTTGTTGCTTAAAACTGCAGATGATATAACCAGAACCAGTTGGGTTTTTTTGGTTCAATGAAATCTATTCTGAAGCAGTTAAAACTGTAAAAGTTGCCATATTTTTCTCCCTAGATAATGACAAACATCCCAGTTTGGACAAAATGATTGTTTGAGATGCCTTTTGAGAAAGTAAACTTAATTGTTTATATAGAATCACGGAATAGTTAGGTTTGGAAAGGACCTTAAGATTCCATCCCCCTGTCATGAGCAGAGACACCTCACACTAAACCATGCTACCCAAGGCCTTGTCCAACCTGGCCTGGAGCACTGCCAATGATGGAGCATTCACAACTTCGCTGGGCAACCCATTCCAGTGCCTCACCACCCTTACAATAAAGAATTCCTTCCTCATATCCAATCTAAACTTCCACTGTTTAAGTTTGAACCCATTACGCCTTGTCCTATCACTACAGTCCCTAATGAAGAATCCCTCCTCAGCATTCTTACAGGTCCCCTTCAGATACTGGAAGGCTTCTCTGAGGTCTCCATGCAGCCCTCTATTCTCCAGGTTGAACAGACCCAACTTTTGCAGCCCGTTACACATAGAAAAGTTTCCTTCTGATATTCTCAACAATAACTGGTTCCAGTAGACATCAGAGGAAACTGTTTAAGAGCCTCCTTAAAAAAAGTTACCACACTGAGTTCTACTTCTGGCCTTACAGACTCTCTCTGATACTCCTTATGCTTTCATAATCACATTATCTGGCTTTTGAAATATCTTTCCCTTCAGGATGAAAGCTTGAGTTGTGCAAAAATCAATGAATCTGCCACTCATCAGTGTACTGCTAAATGTGAATAATGGAATCCAATGGAAAAAAATTTGTGACTTTTCCCCCACACTTCCTGTCTTTTCTAATCTCTGTCTTTCAGATTGTGTTTCAGACAATGCCTTTAGACAGCATTGAGGTGTTTAATTTGACAGCAGTCTTTGGAACAGAGAGAGAATTCTGTCTCTCAGGTGTGCGGGGCAGCTACATCATTCCCAAGAGTTTCAGACAGAGTATGTCAGTGTTTGGCCCTCTAAAATATGGCCATTGGACAGAGCCTTGAGCTACATGATCTAGAATAAGGCAACCCTGCCCATGGCAGAGGGGTTGGAACGATATGATCTTAAGATCCTTTCCAACCCAAACCAGTCTATGGTTCTATGAAACAGTGTACAAAGAAGAGCTTCATTTCTGCTACCAGCTTCGTGGCATTGTTTCTGAGGAATAAATAGTTCAGAGTTGGAGTTTTAACCAAGCTTAGCAAACCTGGCAGAGACTGCAAGAGGAGTAACCCTTAGAGACACCTGCGGAAAGAGAGAAAGGTGGGAAGTAAAGACTGACTGCCAGGGGCAGTGCCATTGGTACTGACTTCTGGCTATATTTCCTCTCTACATAGTTCTAATTTTGTTGTGTATTTCAAATATGAAGTTACTGAAATAGCAATAGCCAGTGTGGATGCAATGGAGGTCCTTCTAGGGATGTCAATGTGTTAATTTGTGGAAGGAAAAGAAAACAATGAGGAACTGCTGAAAGATAACCCTACATCTCAATGCTATAGTAACATTTGGAGATGTCTCCTAGTAGGTAAGTGGTACTGGAATATAGAGTTTCCTCTCTATCTTAGAACTAATCTCTGAATAATTTGATAAAGACATTTCAAGTGGTTATGTCTGCCTCAAAAATCTTTCAGAGATACCAAACATTCCACAGCAATTAGTTTAGTGATGGAATTTGTGAGCCCAGGCATGATCTATCCAGGATAAGGTGGAAGATTCCCATCAACAACCAAATAAAGCAACCATAAGGCGGGGTTTAGTTAAATTGTTTGCACCTTTACTCATTTCAACTGCAATCCGATAGAAGACTCCAAGAAGAACTGGGCCTTTGGCACACACCTAGTCTCAGCAGCAGGGCACTAGCAATAAATATCACTCAATGCTCAGTGGGATTTATCCATATGGGAAACTATTAACCTTCCATCATGGATGTAAGCCCATTAGAAAGCAAAATTTAGAGGCAAAAGAGGGATGGATAGTTTTTGATGTAAGGCAGGAAAGCTAAGTTATATAACTAAATAAATAACTGCACAGAAGCATACATTTCTCACAATAAAAAAGAACCAACAGACATTAATTTTCAAATGAAAGAAAAAGAAAATACAGTCTTTTTTTTTTTTGTTGGTTTTTTTTTTGCTTGTTTGTTTTTTGGTTTTGTGGGGTTTTTTTTTGTGTTTTTTTTGGTTTGTTTTGTTGATTTTTTAGTATTTTTTTTTTCCATCAGCCTGATCAAATGGCAAACACATTCCTTTTGCAAATAGGGCCTACAGGCCAGGCTGTCCTCAGACAGGTACACAGAAACCATTGCTATCCTAAGCCTTCAGGCACTGCAGGAGAACAAAATTGATCATCATCAGTATGGCCTTCCTAAAAATTAAATATTTATTTGTTTTTCTTATCTTGTTAGATAAGAACACAATCAAACACGCATGCAAATTCACAGAATCCAAACTTAAAGCCCTCAGAAGTTGTTAACATGGCATGTAGTGCTCTTTGGATGCTTAGGGTTGAGAAGCAATAAATTAACACAGACAACTAGAAGTCCTTGGGCATCAAATCTCATTGGGAATATAAAACATCAATAAAAAGTGAGATGAGGAGGAGGACACAGAAAACTCCCTAAGGAACCTTCAAGAAAATATATTTCATAAACAGATATGAAAATGAAGATGCCACAATGAATTCAAGGAGGGATCCAAAGTAGAAGTTATCAAAAGCCACAGGATATTGTCTGAAGCAAACCACAGCAACCACATACCACAGATGCTAAAGCAATAAATAAGCTTCCATCTACAGGCAGGTAAAGCAAAGGATTTAAGAGAAAGTGGAGACAAGATATTCTGAAGTAAGCAGTGAATGAGTCACCTTCCAGCCCTGGAAAGATGAACACACAGGAGGGAGGTTTAGTTTTGTCCTTTTTCATCAACATCTTATGTGGTTGCTTCTCTGCTCATATCACAGTAAAGTCTAAAGCAATAAACATCCTTAATGCTCCCACTTCTACCAGCAGTAATGGTCAAGATTCATTTCCCTAATGTTATCAACTTCTTAGGTTACTTGGGCTATTAATTTGAACCTCTACTTCAGTAAGTACATTCAATCCCTTATACATGTTCTACTGATATTTTCCAGTAAAAAAATGAACACAAGTACAAATGTTTGAGGCAGTGCAAAACTACACCATTGGTGTGTGACAGAGAAGTAGGTCAGGAAATAAAGACAAAGATTTTAAGAGATTTTTCAATAGAAGTTTCAAACTTTCCAAGTAGATTTGGTAGAGAATATAAATATAATCTTACTTTTTAAATTCCCATTAAAAACTGTAGGTTTCACAGTAACAAAATGAAAGTTTTATCTTCTTACAACACTGCCACAATATTTTTCTCATGCTGCTTTTTCCTCATTCTGGCTGCAAAAAAAATATTCATTGCTAACAGCTTCCCACAGTCTTTTCAGAAGGATTCTGAAATTCTACCAAGAGCTCAATAGGAAGAAGGGCAAACTTTTAAGTATTTCTTACAGTAGATGAGAAGCACTTGCGTTTTCTGGAGCCTTGCACTGAGAGCACAAAACCAGGTCAACAGAAAGGTCAATGAGAACTACGTAGGAAAAGACCATCTTCAGCAGAGTGCCTTTTGTATAACCAGTCTCACGAATACAACAGTATCAATGCTTATGAAATTTGGAAAGAGGGCAATTAATTAGTCTTCCCAGAGAAAATCTATATGGAATAGCAAGGGGAAAGGTAGAAGGGAAAGGGATGTAACTTAAACTTCACCTGCTTTAGCTATGAAGAGATGTTCACCAGCTTGAGCAGCTGGTGCATAAGCATTCAGCCATATAGAAATGTAAGTCTGATAATGTTTTCCTGAATATTTTTGCAGAGGACTGATTTTGCAGATACCAGGCATTCCTGCAGAGCCATTATTAGTACCCCTGGATTTACCTCTGCTGAGCAAATTTACTCTACACAGACAACTGGCTGTCTTTGTTCCATACAATCTTCCTGTATTCCTCACAAGTCAGTAGAGGTTTCCCTAGCACCACTATCAATACAGTACAACACTAGTCAGAGATAAGAAAATCGAAGTGATTGTAAACATATTTCCGTTGCAAAAAAGTGATTGTCCTGATCATCTGAGAGACAAAAGCTGCTCTTTCAGAGTAGTGGCAGTGCATTTTACACTGCTAGCTGCAGAGGAAACTTCAGTACAGATCAGGCCATGGCTAAATTGCAAAATGCCTTGTTCTAGCAGGGCTCTGCCTGTGGCAGCTTTGAATACAACTTGTCTAAAAGAGCTTGTGCCAACCAATGCACATGGGCTGTAATAAAAAAAGCTATTAAGCACTCCTTGAGTTGCAGTCTCAACCCTTGGCTCCATCTTAAAGGACTTAATACAGCAATAAGCAGTAATGTCTTGCCTGCAAATATGTTCAAGCAATCATTATGGGTCTTCCACATAGGCATTTCAGCTAGCAGAAGAATGTTATTTAGGAAGATTACCTTGGGTTTCTGTCTGTAAATGAGATCATTACAGGGAATTCTTTACAACCCCACCACCGTCACTTTATATTTTACTTTTTCTTCTGTAACATGAAGTCTAGTCCCAATTGCTCTGAAAGAAAGAGAGGTTATCAAGGCATCTTAGTTTTCCTGAGATATAGAACACCTCCACTAACTGATTATCAGATCCTCACCCTACAGTTAGTGCTCTACATGACTTTGAGGGGATGTAGTGGAAGCTTCCATGTTTCTTTTCCTATCACATGTGCCCTAGATTCAGCAGTAGCAGTCACTTTTCTCCTTCTTAGTAGCTGGTGCAGTGCTGTTTTTTTGACTCTCAGCTTGAGAGCAGTGCTGATAACACTAGTGCTTTTAGTTGTCACTCAGTAATGTTTACTCTGACCAAGGACTTTCAGAGTCTCATGTCCTGCCAGGGAGGAGGCGAAGCCAGGAGGAAACAGAGACAGGACACCTGACGCAAACTAAACTAATTGGTATTCCATACCATGGAATAGCATGTCATGTCCAGTATATAAACTGGGGGCAGTTACCCAGAAGGGCTAGATCATTGCTTGGGTCAGGCTGGGTATCAGTCGGTAGGTGGTGAGCGGTTGCATTCTCTTCCCTTGTTATCCCCCTTATCATTATTATCATTGGTGGTAGCAGTAGTAATTTGTGTTACACCTTAGTTACTGAACTGTTCTTATCTCAGCCTGTGGGAGTTCCATTCTTTTGATTCTCCTCCCCTTCCCTCCAGGAGCAGGGAAAAGAAGGGGGAGGGAACGAGTGAGTAGCTGCGTGGTTCTGAGTTATTGGTTGGGCTTAAACCACGACATACTTTCCTCACAAATGTATTAACTGTTGGTTTGAACAGGTAGGAAAAATAGCTACTGTAAAAGGTTGTGTTTAGTTTAATTATATGGGAATTAAGGAGCTTGGTTTTTTACTATTTTTAATTGCAGACACTATATTTGACAACATTTCAAGGAAATTTCTGTTTTCAGCCTCCCTTTCTAAGTTACTTTGGGTAAAAAAATTAAATAATACATTAAAAAAATGGTTTTCTGTATTAACTTAATAGCATGACAACACAGGATCAACACCTCTAGAGCTACTGTTGCATTATGCCCAAACTTCTCCTAAAAAGTTGACTTTCTTTCCTTTTCTTGATCACTATGGATTTAATCAATACTCCGCAATGTAAGGTTAAATTTTGTAAGTTCTTAAACTTAAATGAAAACACCTAGGTTCTTATATTTAGGCTGCAAGTTGGCAGGTTCATTCCACATAAACTTTTCTACCTCTGCACATAATTAAAACTCACATCTTGGCTCTCATTACTGCACTCAGACTAGCAACAGCCTTTTCTCTGGCCTTAATGAATGCAGTCTTGCCATGCTCACTGTCTACATTGCATGATGCTTCACAAACTGATTTCCTAGCCTGCCACAGGGTTATTTTATGTTTCAATAAGCCTTTACCCATATTACATTGTCAAAACAGTTTGAACACTAGCTTTTCATCGCAATTTGTGTACTTTCCTCACTTCATCATTCAGCACTAGTGAGAACCACAGCTCACTAAAGTTTACAAATGTTGTTTTCTCATTTGGCCCTGGTGTTGTCTTCAAGCAGTCGTCTGGAAATGTGCACTGTGCTACCTTATTAGTCTCCTTCAAATACTTTCTTTGCCATGACACGCTTAACAAGCATTGCATGGTTTGTTAGAAAAAACAGAGGACTTACTGACACTCAGATACTAAAAGTAAGACTTGCTATTTTAAGGATATTATATGATACGATACAAAAAGGTGCAACATTCTGCCGTCTGCCCTTTGGGGAGGCTTGTGTTAAATAGCTATTTTCATTCTTCATGCTTTGTCGATTACCTGTGAAGTCTTTTCATACAAGGAAGATTTCTTCTTCACAGGAAATATAAAACATCTGAATTTTTTCATAAATAGAATCACTTGGAGTAAGTGAGGTTGACTCTTTGGAGAATTCTCTTATAGGCATTTGGAAAAAAAAAGATGGGAACAAATCAGAGTGATTGAATTCACAAATACCATGAATGATTTTGAAAGCAAAGGGATCTGGTTTTAGTACCAGGTACAACCAAAACCCCATTTTCACAAACAGTTTCAATCTAAACACTTGCACACAATCATCAGGAGGTCAGATTTCTGTGTCACTGGGGAAAGCTAATTAGATCTGTTGTTTCTGGTGAGGTACTAAACCCCAGATGCAGTATGCTAATTCCACACTTTCTCCACAAAAGTTATTTTGAGCACTGATCTCTGGGAAATTAATATAACTGGCCTTTTTTGATATAAAAACATGGTTATTGTTGTAGTATAGTCCTTAGATGGCTAAGGGAGCAGAATAGGACAAATAAAACGGATATTCTCCCCATGGCATTTTCCAGAATAGCAAAGCTTGTGTTATCTGCAGTCAACACTTCCTACCATTTTACTCAAACATTGAACCAAACAAGGATGGAATTAAATCATGCATTTTCTCTTCTTCACCCACGAAATATACTTTCATATACAGAATCCTTCCAAGTACATCACTGAGAGCCAGACACCATCTACCCCACACTGAGTCTATGTAATCAAGTCTCCATTGAAATACAAATACAGAGCTGGCTGAGTGACTGATAGGCAAATTAGTTCTTGAGCTAAACCATGCAGTATAGGCTTGGCAAGTAAAAAAGCATTTGCTATCTTCTGGAAAACCAAGGAGAAGAAAAATGCAGAAAGGTCTCAGTTCAGGAATCACAGCTTCATACAATTCTTTCGTAAATACAGATCCAGTTTGTCTTTGATGCCTTTGCCAGAAAAAGCAACAAACCATATTATTTATTTCGGAAGGGAAAAATTGCAACTTTTTTTGCATAGATGGTCTTCATTGTGCTTTCGAGGAGCTAAGATAAATCCCAAAATATTGGTTTAAATGGAAGTGTATTGCACTTAAAAATATTCAAGAGACAAATTTCCAAGAAACCCGGTCCCAGAGGCTGTAGCACAACCTTGAGATACATGCTGGTCTCATCACCTCTCATTGATTTTATCCTCTGAACCTTTGGCTCACTATCAAGGCTAATAAATTATTTCTGAGCCTGTTCCTGATGGTATGTTGAATATAGAGCTATACTTCATATACCAGTAGTTTGTAAACTATAAAGAGTCTAGCAACACCTCCACCAAAAGCTTCTTGCCAACAGCTGTCATTGCTAGCAATTCTGTCCTCAATGAGCAAAGCAGATAGGAAAGAGTAATTCAAATTTATTACTGGATTTGGCACCTAGGCACAGTCAACACATTGGTTAGCTCAAGATCATAGGCATCTCTGAGGTCAGAAGATAACATGACTCACTAGCTTCCCCTACAGAAGATGTATCGCCAATCTCAACCACTTAACTCTCAATGTGCCTTCTTCCTCTAGATGTAACCGCAGAGAGAAGGAAGTTCAGAAGTAGGAATATTATGAGAGTTTTACTGCTGTTTCACGTGTGTTTATCATTCCTCAAACAAGCACACTTCTTGCAGGTCATCAGTGAACCCCAAATGCATCAGATAGATAGCATTTTTAAGTTAGATCAGATAGAATATTTAAGTCAGAAGGTATCTACAACAATCATCTAGTCCAACTGGCTGAACAATTCAGGGTTGAACAAAAGTTAAATTATGTTGTTAAGAGCAAATACACTGAACACGACTAGCCCTAGAATTGAAGAAACTGATGTCAAGCTGCCAGCCAGATGTAGTCTCATTTGATACAAGTCTTTGAGCTCTGCCCTACAACCCAGCACATTCAGTGAGAACCTACTCATCCTACAGACAACTTTCCAGAAGGATGCTGTGAGGGACAGTGCCAAAAGCCTTAGTAAAATCCACAAAACTACATCGATGAGGTAGATGACCCTATCATAAAAAGATATGACAGAACTTTACTTTTGTGAGCCCATATTGACTGTGCCTGATGTCGTGGTTTGAGGCCCCCCTCAAACAGTTCTGTGCACCCCCCCCCCCTTTCTTCCCCAGTCCCGGGGAAATGGGAAGGAGAATCCAAAGAAT
>JASSUY010023914.1:0-18808 GCA_032466535.1 Forpus xanthops | reverse complement strand
CCCTGGGCAACCCATTCCAGTGCCTCACCACCCTTACAGTAAAGAATTTCTTCCTTATATCCAATCTAAGCTTCCCCTTTTTAAGTTAGAACCCATTACCCCTTTTCCTGTCACTACAGTCCCTCATGAATAGGCCATCCCCAGCATCCCTATAGCTCCCGTTCAGATACTGGAAGGCTGCTATGAGGTCTTCATTCAGCCTTCTCTTCTCCAGGCTGAGCAGCCCCAACTTTCTTATCCTATCTTCACATGGGAGGTGCTGCAGTCCCCTGATCGTCCTCGTGGCCCTCCTCTGGACTTGTTCCAACAGTTCCATGTCCTTTTTATACTGAAGACCCCAGAAATGTACACAGTACTCCATGTGAGGTCTCATGAGAGCAGAGTATATCTCTCCATTTGTAAACTGGGTTTTGGTTCCTCAGGGTTGTGCAGTTGGCTCTGTACTGTTTTCTCTCAGTTTTCTGCCTAATTACTTCGATTTCAAATGCAGCACACAGGGAATCCTGTAGGAAGATGCCTGCAGCCTTGTCTCAGAGTTCTCATAGTACATGTACTAGGAAACCAAAGCCAGGAATTGGGGATTTTTTTAGTAATTGTTTTTAATTTTTTTGCATTCCGAATCATAAGGAAGAAGAGGATTGTGAATATTGTCATAAGGCTATTAATAAATGCAGATGTATATATTTATACATAGTAAACATATGATTAATCAATCTCAGACTCCTTGTAATTAAAATTAATTTTGGTCTTCAGTTGCCTACCCTGTGTTCAGTTATGAACAGTGATTTTAGCTTGCCAATGTAATATACATGAAGTTTGGCACTTCATGTGGGGGAAAGTTTTACGATTTTGGACTTACTTGTGCGAAAAGTTCTTAAGGAAGTAGATTAACATGTAAATTCACAGTGCGTAAATTGGCCAGGACTACCATTTGGTGAGGACATTCTTCCCAGGAGGACTAAGGGAATTAATGTTGAGTGTTAACAGACTGGGAGTTTCCCTTTGAAAATTAATGCTATGCTGAAGAAAAGTAGGCAAAACTTGTTCTTTACCCATGCTGACAATCTGTTTGTTTCAAATACAAAAGTAAGGGTTGGGGAAAGAGCCACTAATTTTTTTGCATTATCTCTGGTGTAGGAAAGGTCAGGAAGGATGTAGTAATTTTGTTATTTAAAAACACTATACAAATTTTGAGGATGTCCACCTGACATTAGTAAATTTAAAGCACTTTGTCATCCTGTGTGAAGAGTTAGCCCAGGTGCCTGCCAGCCTGTGGCTTAGGATGTGGGTTTCTTTGGGCCGGCTACATCCAGAGGTAGGGGAAGCAGGCAGCATATGCAAAATGGGCAGCAGTTTGGAGCTGCCTGTAGTTGGGCTGTGATCTCGCATACATTCAGGATGTGTGACCTCTGTTGTTTCCTCTTGTGACATGGCAAATCAACATTTTCATGTTCAGTGTCAGTGATATTGATGGCCAAAAATGAATTCTCCAGACCAGGTTGTGAGAGAAAGTGTAAAGCCTTGTTTTTGAAGCATTTCAAAAGGTCTTTCATAACATTTTGTCTTATGAGTACAAACTGATTAATGCTTTGATGCACTCTTTATTTTCTTTTACGTGTGAGGTAGTTCTTTCTGAACAATCTTACGTTAAGTCTTTAGTAGCAATTGCCATGTTACAAATAGAATACACTTACTAAACTGCTTCAAATAACTTTGTCTAAAATTTAGTAAAATTTTTTGGTAAATTTTTTTCCAGTATATAGGACAAAATTTTCAGTAGGTATCTAGCCAATTGCCATTTCAGCACCTTGATATTTGATGGCAGTTTTATTCTGGTTACTCTGCCTCAGTGGTTACTCTTAAGTGTTTTGAAGTGAAAGAATTTAAATGTACTGAAGAAAAGGCTGGTTTTTGTTGTGTCCCTGGATGTAAACCCTTTAATGTTCATAAAAAGTTTTTGCGCTTTTATAGTGGCATTTTTAGGGGGTTTTCATCATATGCTATGTAATTGGTTTTTGTGGACTAGATGCTGGTGAAAATGGTATAATTTCCAAATTTGTTTAAGGAGAATAGGGAAGAGGGTTGAGCTAGGAAAAGAAGAGAAAAAAAAAAAGAAAGAAAAAGATATTTTTTGCTTTACCTGAAAGTTGATTTTTGAAAACCATCATTGGAAGCAACGTGAGGGCTGCTATCTAATTGCCTTCTGAGAATGCTATCCTAGTCCCAGTACTGGAGGTATTTTGGTGACAGGACTGTGGCCTCTATCTCTGGCTGGGATACAAAGGACTTTCCAATGGCATTTGCCACTTCCTTTTCCAAATTACATATTTTCTGCTGTATTTCCTGGGAGTGTGGCACAGACTCCGTTGTCTTATGCCTAGTTATTACATGAAAATTTGTTAGAACTCATTTAGCTTAGTGAAGAGAAATCTGCAAAGGAGCAGATGTGACCCCACATGGGTTTTCCTTTGCAAATATTACATTGTAAAGTGAAATAGACTTTTTAAATAATCTTAGGAGATTTCAGAAACCTGAAAGGGACAAGGGGGAGTTTACTACTCTGAGGTAGGAACAAGCGCACACAAATGATCTTCAGTGCCTGTTTGCTTGGGGTGTTCTTCACTGGGGACTTTTAAGACAGGTTTCATAAGAACTTCACCCCTGAATGTTATTTGCTGTAAAGCTTTATAGTGGTGCCCATTCCTCCTTGGTACTCCATCAGAAGAATGGGTTGTGTTTTTGTTTCCTCTGGTGAAGTGATTATAGGCATTTACACTCCATATTGAATATCTGTTCTTTTTGGCTTTGGTCAACATGTTAGGATAATTCTTTTACAAATTTTTTGCAGTGCCAGGCATGGGAACAAGGTGCTTATGTATTATAAACTTAAAATGATGTAGTAGTTTGTGCCAAGGCTTACTTTGCTAGGGCTTGTTGCTTTCTCGTATGAAGCTTTTCAACTCAAGCACATGAAAGCCTCCCAGATATCCTAAACACCCTGAATCTCTGCAGAGATGCTAATGAAGCAGCAGTTAAGAGATTAAAGGCCTTTGGAGTGTACAAGCTGGATGAAAACCAAGTCACGAGGGGAAACTAAACGGTCCCCTCGTATCCTCATCTAACCTGTTTTTTTTTTTATTTTTTTGCTACTTGCAAAGGTATTTGTGGTATTTGCAATTTATGCGTGCTTCACTCCTGATAAGCACAAGGGACCACAGTAATAATTACAAAAGTTCAGTAGTTGAGTATTTTCTCCTCCCTGTGTTGTTTTGTAAAGTAGTTCTAACAATGTCTAGTAGTGATTTCTGCAGTTCTACATTTTCTCTATTTTAAAACCAACTTAAGGTTAGAAAACATTTAAAACCAAATCTAGATAAATGCCACTTTTCCAGTTTCTCCAAGCTGTGTATGAACATTTGATGTCTAGGTATGGCCACAGCAAGATCTACATATTTTTCAATACTTCTCGACTTATGTATTAATGAATTAAATTCATAGTGGTAGTTATATTCTCTAAAACGTGAGTTGGCATATTTTCAAACATGGTATATTTATCTAGTCATAGAAAGTCATCTATCTGAGGTTGCAGACACTGAGATCAGTTGTATCTTAAGTGACATACTTAAGGGATACTGTCAATGTTTAGAATAGCTGGTGTATAAGTTTAGAAAAAAAATCCTAAATTGGAAAGGGAACTTAAAAACATAAGAAAGATGTGTTTGGAAGAAATAGAAAGTATAGGAAGAATTTGTTAGAATTATTACTATGCCAGCTAAACCCCAGCATAATCAGCTTCATTATTTACCTCAGCACAATCTGTAGTGATTCTTTTTCTAAACTTAATTATGAAGGCTGTAACTGGTGATTCAAAACATTCTTTTACTGCATCTAAAATGGCTCTGAAATTTCATGGGTTCCCTGCTTTCAGCATGATAATCCATGCCAATCTGTTCTTTGGGGTTTCAGTCCTTACTGTGTTGCTGTTCCAGCAATTCGAATATAGAAATGTGATAGAAATACATGGATGTGATTGCATGTTAATTGTGCTTGCACATTAACCATTCTTACCAGCAGTACTCTTGTCATTTTTAGTTGCTGAATAGGCATCTGAAGTCATTTAACCATATTTCCTATATAGTGTTTTCTGAAGCAAAGTACCTCTGTTTATTTTATTATATAAAGAAATTCAGAATTAAAATCACATGTAAGGACAGTAAAGAGTAGATGTTTAACTTTCCCTGCTTATGGCTTTGGAAGAAATGATGAAAAAATCATTTCCATGAAACTGTGGATAAGGTAGGCCCTGTGGTTTCAAGCTTGGGCAGCACGTGTTAAAAATAAAATCACAACATGTATGTTATGTCACTCACTGTTACCTGATTCTTCTTCAAGGTAAGTTATTTATGCATAGTTTACAACAAAGAGCTTTGTGTTTTCAGAAAAATTATATGCTAATTTCTTATGCAGTTTGTGATGACACTTTGGCAAGTTAGAAGTAACATCCAAAGTCAATTTGAAATCTAAAACATGTAAGAGACCTAAAAGACACCATCAGGATTTTACTCTTTGTAGGCATCTGTGATATATTAAGTGTATTGTTTTTCATTCGTGAACATGAAAAGATAAGTGTTAGTGACATCTTCTGTATGAATTCTCATGCATTCATCATGCATTATGCAGTGTATTCATCATGCATTATGCAGCGTTTGTCATTCATATTGGTTAAAATGTCTGTCAAAATGCAAATGCTTAAAAACTTACTGCATTAATTAGGGCATGTTATTTGAAATATCTTTGAAGTATTTAATGTTTCAACATGCTATTAGTTTTTGGCTTTTTGTATGTTGTGTTTTTTGTTGTTTTGGTGGTTATTTTTGCTAAGTGTAGAAGCTCAAACTATAACAGACTAATTGAGTGAGATTTATTCTGAAGCAAGGGTAATGATAGATACAGTGGCAGATCCTGATAATTTGGTGGGTGGACTCATGTGAACTGTATGGGTTTTAATATAAATATTCCTGTTTGGCTTTTGGGAATAGCAGGGTGTTGTGAAAACAGTGGCAGGAATGATTCCAAATCAAACATAGTTTCTTTTTATTCTCTCATTGTGCAATTTATGAGATAAACTGTCAAAAAGTGCTTGGTCACTGCTAACATGAAATATTAAGGTCTTTAATCTTACAGAAAAAGCTATCAAAGTCAGCATCCTGTTCACGTACTGTAGAAGTCTAAAATCTTTTGTAGTTTGTGCAGCCTAGTGATCTAGTTATATCATTGTAACATTGGTCCTACATTTGGTCAACTGAGTTGCTGTCTGGATTCCAGTGACTGTATTGACTGAATCTAATGTTTTTTTTTCAGAGCATTTAATCCCATGTGCATGATAGACCCTGTTAGGAAGAAGAAGTAAGGTAAATTACTACTAAGAGGAAAGCATTTTTTGAACAGAGAGGTAGTCAATGGAATAGTGCAACACAGGGAAGCAGCAGTAGGTTCTTTATCTGACTAATCATTGTGGTAAAAAATGAGAGTCTTTAAAAAGCAGAGCTCAACAAAATGACACCTGAGACTAAGAGTTCCACTTCCATTAGCCTGTGAATTTTTCCCTTTGCCTTTTTTCAGGAAAGCTAACTGGTCTTTATGTCTTATCAGTGTTGCCTGAAACCTCTGGTGTGGGTTTTTTTGTATCAGAGGAAAGGGTTTGGAAAAGTCCCATTTCTCTTGGTACTACTGAGACACTTTTTTTCCAGGTTTCTTGTGGAAAATCTGCAAGTGCAGTGGTCACCAAAAGACTTCTGGTTGGCCTCATGTAACCAAGAGCTCTTGGGTATTTACGAGAACAGTTAGGGCACAGTTAAAGATATGGAGTTAGTGCCTTTTACATTCCTCCCTCCTGGTATTATTGGTAACAGGTTGGAGAATGCTTATCTTCAAGCATTTCTTTGGGTTTTGTTTGTAGGGATTTTTTGAGTTGAGGGTTTTTTTCTGATAAATATGCGTACATTCAATAGCAGTTATACCAGGCGTCTTCAGAATATGAAGACATACGAACTTATTTCATCTTTTGACAAAATAATATTATTATTAATGAAATAATACTATTATTAATGAACATCAAACACTTCCTCTGAATTGGTTCCTCTAGGACAAAACGAGCACTGAAAAATTTAGGAAATACCATCAATTGTCAGGCATTTTTTCATTTGAATACATGCAGATTAGTGGTTAATTTTCTAGTTAACTTTCACTAGTAATTCTTTGGCAAGTTTGCTATTGGTCCTGGTAATGGAACTGTGGACAAAGATAGTTCTTGTTAAGAGTCCGAGGCCAAGCAACTCAGGATGCAAGTTCTCTGTGTGAGGAATTGCAGTCATCTTGAAGTGTAGCCAGAACTTTTTAAGTGCATTGTGGTATTTAAAACAACAATAGTAGGAATCAAGAGTTAGAACAAGAAAAGCAGGCAGGTACCCTGCTCCCTGAGCTGAAAGACAGGGATAGGAAGCAGATTGAAGCCCTCATAATGAAAGGGGAATTGGTGAGTGATCTGCTACACTTAGATGTGCATGGATCTGTGGATACAGATGGAATCCACGCAAGGCTACTGAGAGAGCTGTTGGAACTGCTTACTGAGCCACTTTCCATCATATATAAGGAGTCCTGGCTCAACAGGGAGGTCTTAGTTTACTGAAGGTTAGCAGATGGGATGCCCATCTTACAAGAAGGGTCAGAAGGAGGACCTGGGGAAGCCAGGGAAGGTTGTGGAGCAGCTCATCCTGAGTGTCAGAACATGGCACGTACAGGTTGTAGTGAGGTAGGGTTTGGTCTCTTTTCCCAAGTAACAAGGAAATTGCCTCAAGTTGTGCAAGGGGAGGTTTAGATTGGATATTAGGGAAAATTTCTTCACCAAAAGGGTTGTCAAGTATTGGAACAGGCTGCCCAGGTGGCATTTAGGGACATGGGTTAGTGGTGAGCTTGGCAGTGCCAATTTAACAGTTGGACTCACTGATCTTAAAGGTCTTTTCCAACTTAAATGATTCTATGATTCTAAATTATGTCAACAAGGGGACAGCAGTAACTTTACTAGTACCTTACAAGTTAATGGTGTCAAAACATGGAATGGTTTGAGAGTTACAAGAAAATTCCTCTAAATGGAGGCTGCAGTCAAATACAGATACTCATATAGATTAGGTGGTTTCAATGTAAGTGTCACTGGAAAGATACTTTACAGTATTCTGTCTTCGACAATCCCTTAGAAAATTATGTTATTTTCAATGCTGAGTGTGGGAGGTTGTCTCTTTTCTGATAGTGCTAAGCCTGTATTTTTTGGCAGAGACCTGTTTGTATTTGTAAGTACCTTATTTTCCTACAAACCCATTTGAGCTTCCCTTGCTTGGACAGCATCTCAGTCAGTTTCTTAAAAGAGAAACCCCAAACCCCTGGTTCCCCTCCCACCCAGACAACATCAGAAAAGCTTGTGGTTTCATTTGGTAAAATGCCTGTGAATGGTTATAGCTCAAATCTGGACACTGCTTTCAGATAGCATGGGTTCTGTAATGTTGCATAATTCACTTTTCATTCGCCCTTGCTTGAGATTCTATTTCCTTGGCCAAATTTAGAAAGACAGAGAAAAGATGCAGTGAGTTGTCTGCAAAGCCTGCTGATAGAAATGAGGAGCTAGGGAACCTGGAGAACTGTGTCTTTATTTTCCCTTTTGTCCTCCAAGGTATGATGCCCATTTACTGTTGTGCTGTCTGATTCCGATCCATTTGAATACTTGCATCCAATGAAGGTTAAGCAAATAGTTTTCTACAGAAGAGAAGGACCTCCTTGTAAAATGTGAAAATCTTTCTGCTGCCATGACATTGACTTTGCAAGCTGCAGTTTACATACACAAACCATTCACACACATTCAGGACGTTTTCTTGGCTTTTGCTAAGGACCGTAAAGTCAATGAAATTAGAGAATAAATGATTCGTTGTAAATGTTTAGTGAACTGTGACTAAGCACCTTTTAATAGAAAGTGTCAGTGCTTTACTTCCAGAGGCTAGACTGCTTATGAGTAGTTATATTTTATAGGGTGCTTTGTCATGCTCACAAGATATTTGCAGGAAATCTTTTTTTAGTGTTTCGGGTGGGATTTTTTTTATTTTTTTTTAATTAGGAAAACTCAAAACTCTTGAGAATTTCCTGAATGTACAAAGAAGGCTCATGACTGTGCAGTGTGTCACTGGAAGCAACTTTTCCCGCAGTCTGTATTTCCTTCTGTCTTGATGGACTGGGGTTTCAATACCATACCTACCTTTGCGGTTAATGCCTTTGTTGGAAAGGAGAGGGAAAAGACGAGAGGAAAACATTTGTGTAGTTCTAGAAACCTATTTATACTCCCTACTTTTCTGTAAATGTCCAGACAGATGCCAGAGAAAGTTCCTACCAGTCAGGATATGCAAGTCATTATTTATAAAATACAGAATCTTTATTTTAGTTGAAAGAACCCCACAACAAAACACAAAAAGTCCCCAAACAATCACACAAATAAGTAAAAACCAAACAGGAAGCAGTCCCTCCCCCCACAAAAAAAAACACCAGCTCTTTAATATTATTTTTGTTGTTTCATTTTTAAGCATTGCCTGCTGATCCCTGTCAAAGTGATGGAAGAACAGTAACTATTAGATGATGATTAAGCTTCTGGGGAAGAAAAGGGAGGAAACCCCTCATACATGGAAGTGATTTTTCCATCCGGCTTTGTGCAATTTTGTGTTTTACTCTGTCAGGCATTGGTGAGCAAATTTAGTCTCCTTAAATCCTTCTTAAGCTGAGGTTTAGGAAGGCCCCAATTGCAGAGTCTTCGAAAGACTGCTGTACTGAAATCTGACAGACATTTAAAGCCAGTAAGGGATTTGGTGTTTTCTAGGCATCAGGCAAAAAGCTCTTGAGAATTGTAAAAAAAAGTACTTGTCTCTTATCTGGAAGAGGGGGGAAGCACCAGGAGCCCAAACTGTGCTTCATTGAAGAGGGAGGCAAGGACTCCCTTTAATACATAAAATCCCTATCTCCAGGGACTTTTCCTAAATATGAGTCATTCGTATATAAGCATCATTATTAAAGTAGTTAGCAGAATTCAGGAGGTCAATACTTACATTTTTCTTATATTCGGTGCATTTTTCCTTAAAAGTGAAATATAGCATGCCAGCACAGTTAGGCACTGAGTTCCCTCAGCTGGATCTTCCCAAGCAGATTGGAGTCAGTGTAGTTTCATGGGTAATTAAATAAGACTGGGAATTTTAAGAAGTGTAAAAAGAGATATTTCATTCTTCAGTGAATGTTCCCTATTTCACATTTTTTCATATAATATTTTTAAGTTATCTCGAAGTGATTTGGTGTGTCTCTTCTGATTAGTCAAAGACAAAATGAGAGTAAGTCAGTGGAGGCTAACAGGGAGATTTATTTGAATTCTATAAATATTTTGAATTTTTAAGAAATAAATGTTAAAATAGCACAGTTCTAGTGGGTCATGGCCAAATGTGTTTTGGAAGACTTTTTATTTTCTACTTTTTTAGATTGGCAAGTCTGCACCTAGTAATCTCTAGTTACAGTATAAAGCTACAATTTTAAAAGGATGTATAAACCTTCAAACATCAAGGCCAGCAATATCACTTTTTTTTTTTTTAAATCCCAATTATAGCTTTTACATGTATTTTTTTGTTTGTTTTCTGAGAAAAAAAAATATTTCAGTGAATGGAGAAATAGAGGTGTTAAGAATGTGGCTCTTGGGTGGGTTCCCCTCCACCTCTTAGCGTGGAGATGGTGGTGTGTATCTTCTCCCATATACAGTGGTAAAGACCACCTCTTCTCCAACAGGCTGCTGAATATCACTTCTGTTGCCATCCCTGGTAACCACACTAATTGCTTACATGGAAAGGGAATATTAGGAAAATATTAAGTGAAGCTAAAAATACATTAAATATGATATAGCAGCTGGAAATGGGGAAAGCCAGCACCTTCCACCAGCCAGATCTCTACAGACCACCAGCAAAGTGCTCCAGGGGCCACTGCGACCATGCAACCACATAACGTGCTTTGGAACATTTACATGAAATATCACCTCCTGCTTTTTACCTTGACCTCAGAAGACTTCCCCAGCAAACGATAAACAATAAACTTACATACTGTGCCCGAGAGACTTAGGTTCTAAATAAACTCTGTATGACGCCACACAAGGAAGCAGAGCTTACCATAGACCACACAAATCTCAGCCACGAGCACCATTGCTTGTGTGTTGAGTGATGCCAAGCTGGAACTCTTAAGAAGCGACGAATGTGCCTGGGTGTAGAAGCAGTCAGGGTGTTTTTTCAAGAGAAAAATGTCTTGTGGCCACCCTGTCCATAGCACGCGTGGTACCCACTGTGCAGCTCTTGGTCTCACTTTTCTGGCTCCAAAACTGAAAGGAAGGAAATGAGAAGTGTTCAATAACAGCATCACGAAGTGAGACATTAATTATTTTCCTCTAGCAGATCATTCTGATACTAAAAATTGCATTTTCTTTTGTGTCTCTAGTGATTCAGCAAAACCACAGCTTTTCTTGGAGATTTTGTTTTTTTCCTGAGTCCAACCATTGCTTCCTTGGCTCCTAAGGGGGAAGAGAAAGGGAAAGATGGGACGCTGAATCCCATTCCCTCAAGCATGGCAATTCCTGACTTCTGTCTATAAGGATTAGTTCTTTTTAAAAACTGCTTGCAACCAAACATCTGTCAGTATTGGTTAGGAAGCTGCACAGGTACTTAATTTCTTCAAGAAATTTTTCATCTTCAGTCATAGAAATGTGTGATAATTTAAGTGGGAGAATTCCCTGGAATGACTTTTGGACTTTGATATGCTTCTTTTTATTTTGGTAGCTTATCTGTTTTGATAAATAAGGGAATTAGAATTTTTCCTGATATCATTTCACCTTATGTCCTGCAGATACAGTTGAGAAAGCAAAGTACAGCAACTACAATTTTCTTCATTACCTTGTGATAATGATTTTCTTGATTAGCTCATGTACTGGGCATAACGCTGGGTGGCGTCTATATAAAAAATAAATTAATTCCTTTTTAAATACATGTATTTGATTATCGGCTTTGCCCTTCAGCTCCTGAAATTTGTAAATTGAAAATAGAATTTCATATTAAAATATTAATTCAGTCCAGCTATAATATTGTAGTATTTTCTCTCCAATTTACCAACTATTCAAATCGCAATACTTGTCAATAAATAGTAAGCCATGCACATTTTGCCTGAATAAGCACAGCTCATGATTGTCAATTTTTTCAGTAGGAAAGGTCAGAAAACCACAATTTTATTATTTTTTTTTAAAGAAAGGCAAATCTGAATGGATGCCAAATTGTCCTTTACACTGACCCCCTACCATCAATACAGTGAAATAATTATCAGTGCATTTATTTCACATGGTATTCTGTTGAGCCCTACAAGTGATATTTGTCCCCTTTTTGTCTTTTATTCTTGACTCATAGCTTGGACATGCTGCACTATAACTTTGAATCCTTCTTTTTAGTGTTATTGTAATATTATTATTAAACAGACAGTCCATATTTGATACTTGTAATTTTGCTTCTGTCCTTTGTAAACTAAATATTTTTCATAATTTTGAAAATTCAGGTTTTTGAGTGAAGATTTTTAAGCACTTATGCTTCAACCCTTATTTGACTAGGATAAAATCTTTCTAAAGTGCAGATATTCATATCTTCTTTTTCCTACTTTCAAGTGAGCCACATTTATTGACAATAGCATTTTTTTAGACATCTAAGAAAGCTGCTTCTTATTTCCTTTTGCTCTTTTGTGCCCTCAAAGTAGTTATTTAATAATTTTAGTGCACATGGGGGCCAGTGTAAGCCTATTGCTTCTGTGTCCACCCCCATCCTGAAGTCTTGCAAGGAACCTGGTGTTAAAGGAAAGAGGGTAACTATCTATGCCTCCACTTGGACATAAGGGAAAATAGAGCTTTGATCTATAGATTATGTATACAGGACTAGCTTTTGCTAATATTTTCACCCTTCGTTTTTTGGTTGGTTTTAGTGTGGTTTGCTTTTTAATCCCATATATTTGAATAACCAATACGTTATGTCAGTAATAAATGTTTTTAATGAGGCATTAAGTGTCAAAGTGTTGATTAAATATCTGTGCTCACTATAGGATAACTGCTAGAGAGCACATTTAGGATAAAATGAAAAACCAAAGTGTAATTAGTACACACGGATGTGGTCATCTTCCAAAATCCTTTCTTTTGTTTTGTGTAGCAAGTAGATCAAGACAAGGGTGACTTTAAAACATAAATATTTTCCAAAACTCTTCTTTTCTTGTTCCAAAAATTCTGCCAAATTGTACTCAAATGAAGTCTTCTGAGGAAAAAGCCTGTAAGAGTTCTTTACTACAAATACATTTTTGTGATTTTAAGAAGAATGGGGTATTTATAATGGATTCAAGCAGAGCTTCTCTGCTCTGTGTTATCTTTATAATGTTTGCCATAAAGTGCTTCCAGGCGACATCTTGACTTCTGTAATTTTTTTCTTCCTTTTCGTTGGTGCCTGGAACAGATTATTGTGGGTTATAACATTTTAAAACATCTAAGTAATCCATTTGAAAGCAGGAAAAAGCACACGCCATTGATATGAAATTGCACTGACTTTCCAGAGAAAGATTTTATCACAGAACTTCCAGTTTCTTACTTTAGGGAGAAGGTCGAATGTTTTCATTTCTAAAATAAAATACTCCTCTAAAGCATGGTCCTTTTTATTGAAATCAAGGTATCTTTTGACAGAATTTTACTTTCAGAAAAAATGAGAATATTGGTGTGTTCAGTGCATTCAAAAGAATTATTCTGTATTTTAATTATTGTACATGCATATCTTTGTGGATATATTTTGTTTGTGCCTAGTGGGGAAATAATTTCTGTCTCTATTCTTCACTCACAGGTTCAGTGATAACGCAGAGTAACTGCTCTAACAGTTTAGGGTGGATTTGCTTTTTGGTAATTGGGAGGTTATGGTGCTTCATTAGTTGTAGAAGGCATGAACTGCCATGACCCTGAGTTGTCAACTGTAAGAGCAGATTTCCAAGCTATGATGTGTGGACCACTGATGATCCAAAAGTCAAATTTTACAGCTTTTTTTTTTTTTTTATGGATATAATATTAAAAAAAAAATCTAGTAATGCTGCAAATATTAATTTCATAGTTAAGTTTTACAGTGCTCATGAGAAATGCTGACAGTTGTAATGACTTTTGGTCTCAAATATTTCCATGTTTTTGAGATAGGTCATATTTTTTGACATCTGTTTAGATATTTCTACCTATTATCACAGTGATTACCATCTATCTGACACAAGTACTGCAAAGATGAATAATGAGGATAGATGCATTGGTGGACTTTTCATATAATTTTGTTTTCCTATTCAAATTAGATCTAATTTGCTAATTTACTGTTAAAATAAATCTAATTTGCAAAGCCTGATTTGTCAGTAGAGCCCTATACCACACCGCAATGGGAGCATGGAGGGATATCTTGTCTTTTTTCACCCACAGACCAGCTGTGGACAAGTTGCTTCTCTCCTCCAGGCATTGACTTCAGGAAGGGCAGTAAAGGAAAAAATAAAGGACATCACAAAATGTGTAAACTCTTGATAGGGAAGGTTGTTATTTGAGAACTGGATATAATTATCATAATTTCATACCCAAAGATCTCATTCATAAAGAAGTGATACGACTTTAAAAAACTGGAAAATGATCTTGACATTTTGAAGAATATAAAAAGAATAATATTATTTCTCTAAAAATTAGCATAAAGCATTCATCTTTGTATTTTGTATCTTGTGGATTAGTTTAAAATGCCTTGTGGTTTTAATCTAGATTTAAACTAGCTAGGGATTTCCACATTCAGTTAACACTTATAACGTATATATACAGTGAAATGATGTTTTGACTTCCTGCTCTCCTCATCAATTTTTCGCCCTGTCCTCTTGAGAGCAGACTGAAAATTCATCTCTCTTGGCTTTGTTAAATTCCATTTGTGTTTGGGTATATTGTTGAGATGAACTTTTTCCTAGAGCAGAAATGACTGATCATAGTCCAGTCTGCATAGTCCAGAAAGACAGTTGTCTCATTTATTTCCTGAAAAACAAACCCTTTGTGAGTGAGCAAATGGAACATATTATGTTATACAACTGGAATAAATTATATCTTTTTCCTTTGCTAGTCATAAGGATTTGTAAAATTAATTTATGTTTTAAGACGCAACTGTTAGAATTTGGTGTATTCTGATTAGTATACAATGGTACTGAAATGGGGTCTTGCCACAGCTTTGTGTTGGGATAAATCTGCTGATTTTCAGCAGTTAGAAATGTTTACTACAGTCTAAGAGTCAAAAAAAAAAAAAAAAGAAACCCTAGACAACCCAGGGTGAAATCTGTTTGGTTTTCATTAATAAATTGGACTTTTTAAAGCACCTATGTAACAAGTCTACCCATATTCTAGCATTTATTTATTTTACAAAATCGCCTTCATTCTCAGCCAGCGGGTATTGTACTTACAGCAGTTTATACAGAGTAACCAAGCTAGTTCAGTGGAACCATATGTAGAAAGATTATTCTGCAGAGCTTTTAGAACAACTCAGAAAATTAGGTTTTGATGGAATGTGCACGTACTCACCCTGAAAGATATCAATAGTTTGTTGGAAGTAAACCTTCATAGCATCTTGCATCAAAATTGACAACAACTTGCATATTGACAGTTCCTAAAGTAATAGACCATGGGGGAGGAAAAATATTTTAAAAATAGTTTACTCAAATGCATTTCCTAAGTTGTGTTTTTATATACATGAATTCATTTTTCATGTCTTAAGTATACCCATAAAAGTTTTTAAGTACAGATAATCTTACACTTTCTGCTTGAAATCGGACTTTAATTTACATATTTATTCTTCCAGTAATAGAATATACAGTATTCTGCTTTGATTTTATGTATGATATTACTCATGAAGAGAAGTCATGGCAACTGTGGGGAGTTCCTTCCTGAGGAGTGGAAGAAAGTGGATGCCATTTCTGTCTCCAGAATGGCAAGAAGGAGGATCTGGGTCATCCTCACCTTGATTCCTGGGCATATCATCCTAGAAACCATTTCTGAGCCCATTAATGTGATCTGGAGCTGTGAGTAGACATTTACAAAGTGGAAATCATATGTGATCAACCTGATAGCCTTCTGTGATGAAATGACTGGTACAGTGTAAGAGGTAAGAGCAGCGAATGCTGTTTCTTTGATTTTAGCAAGGCTTTTGATACCGTCTCCTGTAAAATCCTGATATCCAACCTGATGAAGTAGATCAGTGGATGAGCAGTGAGATAGGATGATAACTGCTGAAGGGCTGGGTTTAAAGGGTTGATCTCAGCATCATGAAGTCCATCTGGGGGCCAGTTATTGGTGGTATACCCTCAGGATTGATCCTGGGGTCAATACTGTGTAATGTCTTCACTGGTGATCTGGGTGATGGAACACAGTGCACCCACAGAAAGTTTGTTAATGATGCAAAACTGAGAGGACTGATTATAGACCAAATGGGTGTGCTGCTGCTCAGAGGTACCATGGGAAGCTGGAGAAATGAGCCAACAGGAACATCATGAAGTTCCGTAAAGGGAAATCCCTAGTTCTGCCACTGAGGAGTAATAAACCCAACCACCAAAGCTGACCATCTGGAAATAAAGTTTGCAGAGAAGGCCGTGGTGGGTCCTTGTGGACACCAACTTGAGCACGTGTCAGCAGTGTGCTTTGTGGTCACATCCTTCGCTGCATTAGGCAGGATGTTGTTGGCAGGTGATGAAGGTGATCCTTCTCCTCTGCTCAACACTGATGAGACCCATCTGGATTGCTGGGTCTCCTGCTGGATTCCCCAGTACATGAGAGACACGGACATACTGCAGCAAGCCAATGGAGGGCTACTAAGATGATGAGGAAAGGAGTATCTCTCATACAAGGAGAGGTTTGAGAGAATGGGGACAGTTCAGCTTAGAGAACAGAAGGCTCAGGGAGATGTTTATAAATACCTGATGGGAGGGAGTAAAGAAGATAAAGGCTTTTTTCACTGGTGGGCACTGACAGGATAAGAGGCAGTCAGCACAGAATGAAACAGGAAATTCCACCCGAACATAAGCAAGATTTTTTTTTTTACTCTGGGGATGGTTAAATTTGTGGGAACAGATTGTGCAGAGATTGTAGAATGTCCATCCTTGGAGAAACTGGACACAGCCCTGAGAAGACTTGTTTGAGCAGGGGAACTGGACTAGGTATCTCCGCATGTCCCTTCTAACCTCACTTTTCTGTGACTCATGGAGTAGCAGTGGTACAATGATATTTTCTTTTTTTCCCTTCCCTCCTCCTCCCCCTCTCTTTTCTGTCCTGCAGGATAGTAATTTTCCAGGTATGAATATGAAATTAGTGAGGCAGAAATTGGATGCAAACTTCTTACTGCATATATTACAGTGTTGTAGTTACAAACTGTGCTGTTATACTAACAAAATTTGCCCTTTCTAAATGGAAAATTTTGGGCCTTTTTTGGTTTCAACAAGTTATTGGAACATTCAAGTTCAGCTTAAGAACATAATTCAGAAGGTTCATGCTTAAACAAAACACGTTATTGAGTCAAGACTGGATGACCTCCCATGGAGCTGGGAGACTTCAGCATCTCTGAAATGCATTCCCTGAGGATTTTGTGTTATTCTTGATTTACTGGGGTGTCCCTGAGGACAGGGTTTGTCTTTATGTGAGAAGAACTGGACTTTTCATTTGGCAAGATGTTAGACATTGTTAATCCTGCTGTCTGGCAGAACTTACCATTTAAAAACTCATGGTATAAACAAGCTACTTCTATTTTCAGGTAAATAAAGTCACTCTTAGAAAGGTATTGCCTTGTTGAGATCTTACCTCAATGGTACAATGAACAGGACTGATGCCTTTGAATGTTTCTACCATAGCAACTGAGAAGTATTTGTAGTTAAGACCGTTAAGTAAGGATTAATGCATTTTCAATAAGCTCAAAATAATTATTCAGTATATAATTTCTTCCTCACTGTAGAATTTTAATAGTTATAAGCAATAGTGAAGCTTATTTCAGACTGCAGATACAGAGTTCCATCTATTAGCTGCAGGTAACATACTGTTTTTGAATGTGATCTTCCTTTAAAGTATTTTAAGTCACATAATCAAGATTTGTCTTAGTGTAGTTTTTTAACATCACCAGACCCCCCAGTTCCTGGTTAAGCTTAGTTTTCAGTGATTCCAGCAGTTAAATTTTGGTGCCTTCTGAAATGATTAAGAGGGTTTTAGCTCTTGTTTTCAGAAGTTTTCCTTCAAATTTGCTCTCAGTCTAAATTTTATCCCTTTTATTGTCACTATGTACTTTTGAATAATTAAATGGTATTATGTAATGTTGCTCTTCCTGTTATTTATGCTTTTCCAAAATTTGCAGACATCATCACGGCTTAATTTTATACTGAAAGAAACAAAATACAACTCCACAAAAAGCATTTTGTAGCTGCTGTCTCAGTTTCTTCCTGTGCTTTCTGTTCTCTCTGTCCTACACATTTTGTAAAAAACACTTTTCTTAAGCTGAATTCCTTTCAGTAAAGATGCGATAATTTTGTAGTCAGATTTTTAGAGTTAATATTATAGTACGTAAACAAGTGAAAAGAATTCTTCTTGCTGAATAAGTGGTAATTTCCTATAGCTTCTCTTGACTTCACAGAAGTGGGAGAGTAGGGAGTTACTAGTGTTGATATTGTCAGGGTGGTGAGATACATCCTCAGTTAGTAGACACAAAAATGTGACTAATTGTCTAGCAAAGTATAGGCCTAAGAAAGGAGAACGCATGGGCTCACTTCAGGAGTTAGAGAAGCTATCAGTAACACCTTAAAGCATTATAGAGGGACAGGAGATACTACCCAAGGGGGATGGGATGGGATAGACATATATAGAAGACCTGACAGAGGAAACAATGCTAGAACAGTTTCTTTAAGTCAGTGCTGATTAACTCATCTTCATATGCAAAATAACATAGTGACTGTTAGCCGGTGTGCTATATGGCCTGTTATCTATATATCTACCTCTATATCTACTTCAGTATACAGATTGCCTAGCCTGTGCAGCTGCTTATGTATGACCAAGTCTTAGTCTTGTGTCAGCAATGCTTACTTAATACAAGCTGGGTTTGGGACCATTTTCAGTCAGTCACAAAGGTGTTAAAAATGCTGGATGCTAAGTGGAATTAAGATGCTGAATTTAGTGCCTGAAATATATGCGCTTCATACATCCACTGTCTCTCTGTCAACTACAGGACATTTAGGTTTTTATATGTATTGTTCTGAGACATAATTTAGGGATGTCCTAAAATAATTCATGTCATTTGTCATAGACAGGAGGAAGTACCCGGATTTGGAGTGTGCTCTCAGGTCTTACAGTTTACATATAATGTGTCTAGAAGAACCTATATATACATTACGATTTCCAATGTCCTCTGAAAACTGTGTGAAGTTGGGAATTGTGGACCCTCTTGCATTCTCTATTGAATGTGGACAAAAGGCTGACCATATAATCATAGAATAGTTAGGGTTGGAAAGGACCTTAAGATCATCTACTTCCAACCCCCCTGCCATTGGCAGAGACACCTCCCACTAAACCATGTCACCCAAGGTTCTGTCCAACCTGGCCTTGAACACTGCCAGCAATGGAGCATTCACAGCTTCCCTGGGCAACCCATTCCAGTGCCTCACC
>JASSUY010023913.1:0-30430 GCA_032466535.1 Forpus xanthops | reverse complement strand
AGGGCTCCGGCGGCAGCGCTCCGGGCGCGGTTGCTCGGCGCTGAGGGGGACGGGACGGAGGTGTGGCGGCGGTGCTGCCCGCCCGGCCCCGCTCCGCTGCCCGCGGGTGTGAAGGAGGGGCGGGCCCAGCCCCAGCCCTGTCGCGGCGGGCGCTTTCCCCGTAGGGCCGGGTCGTTCCTGCTCCCCACCATGACAGCAGCCGCGGCGGTATGAGGATTAAGGCCGTCGGCCAGCGGGTAACGGGAGGAGCGGCCGCTTCCATGGGCCCTGGGGCTCAGCGGAGGTGAGCTGAGGTAAGCCGAGGTGTCCGCCGTGGGCTCTGGGCGGGATGGGGCTCGCTATGGGCCCAGCACAGGGCCTTCCGCGGGCTGGGGCCCGGGTCCAGCGCCGGTGGGACCATGGTGGGGCCAGCACCGGGTCCAGCGTGGGCCAGAGCTGTGCGTCGGGCTCTGGGTGTCGGTGCCTGCCCCAAGTGACCTGTCTGCAGCCGGGGCTCCGCTTTGGGGAGCCATACACCTCAGCGCTGGGTTTGAGCTGGGGATGGAGTGCGGTGGGACCCTCCGAGATCCGCCTGCAAGGTGTCTGCCACGGGGAAAGACAGGGAAGCAAAGTGCGGTGTTGGGGGGATCCAAATACCCAGAGCGGTCAGAAAGGCTCCTGGGCTGTTAGAGGGTTGCTGTGAGTGTTTCTCAAGAAGCAGGACATATTTAACTCTTCTTTCCTTCCTCCTCCACCAGGTTTCTGTACTTGGGAAATCTGAAGCAGTTCTCCTGAAACCAAACAGGTAAAACTACTTGTATTGTAGGAATATTGCTAAGGGCTTCAGTTGCAAGCAAGCAAGCAAATTTTGGCGAATTATAATGCCAAAAAAAGGTGTTTTTAGATAGAGGCCACCCTTTTCCAGGAAGTTTGATGGTTCAAAGGAGGGGTGTTTGATGAGAAGGTTGTGTTACCAGAAAGGTGCCTAGTCTGGTTTAGAGTATATCGATAGATATATATAAAATTAACTACAATTAATTTGATAATTTAGTATTCAAAGTTTCTTTAACATGATGTAAACTACTAAAAATGAGCACCCTGAAACAGGCTTTATTTTGACCATTTATTTGTGACTGCATAGTTTTCCTTCAGCTTATGATTAGTTTCTTCCAAAGTAGAGAATGTCTTCTTTTTATACTTATTTTTAAACTAAAGTTCTTCCTCTTCTCACCCCTCCCCCCAGTACTTCTACATTTTCTTCCTCCTGGCTGGCTATTACATGCTCTATACTTAGTTTCCACATTTGAACTCTCAGGATCCCCTGGGATCCAGCTAAAGTAAACACACCCATTTTAGTCTGACTGCGAGCTGCTAATAGCCCTCAATGACTAATGACTCAAAGATAATCCCGAGGTTGTACAATCTAGTCTCTTAGCAGAGGTTTTACTTTTCATAGGAAAAAGAAACCACCCCAGAAGTACAAATTCTTTGACTATATGGCTGAATATTGTCTGGTATGCTTGAAATGTGCTGTGATGCAGAAACATTAAGTGTCTTTTATGTCTATTTGCTTAATAAGTACAGAGCTCACAGGTTGCCATGTTCATGTTGCTTGTGTTTGGATTGCTACTGCAAGGAATTCTGGCTGAAAACCTTACTGAGTTCAAAACCACTCCAGAAGAGCCATTGTATAGCTACAGTGCTATCAACCTGCCAGATGAGCACGTTCCCTACTTTCTGCACAATAACCAGCATATTGCTGGCATCTGTCAGCAGGACTCTCATTGCCCATATAAAGTAGGTTTGCTTTTTCTGTTTAATCAAATATAATATTGGGGTGTTCTTTTCTTGGAGTCCCAGCAATTAAAGATGGGGATGAATTGGTTTCCTTGCCAATTACTTCCGCTAGGAATCAAATTGGGCTTTTGGAATAGTTGTGTGGAGCTCTTCCTGCATCTTGTGCTATCATAAAACTGCGTTTTAAATCTACTGGTTTGCAAGATTTGTATCCCCCTTCTTTTAATTGTCACAGAGCTGAAATGATGATCTTCGTCTGAGTAATTCTTGTGCATGTGAAAGGTGTTTGAACTAAGAACAGTTAGCAAATTCTGGGCCTGTGATTTTCAGCATGCTGTAGTGCTTTTGCAGAAGAGCCAAGAGCATAGGCAAATCAATGAAGCACTGATTAAGTCTTACTCTGTGGTTGCCCATAATTCATTTACCTGAAGCAGGGACAGTGAACCTGAGGATCTGGGCTATGTGTGGCCCAGGAGCACTTCTTGTGTCTCAGACTGGAGCTACTTTGTAGAGCTGGGGGTCAGAGCTGTGCTCCCCTTCTCTAGCTTCCTACAGCGCTACAGAAGGCCATGTCTCCAGATTTGCTGAGGGAACAGTGGTACACACAGACTAGAGCTTGGAGCACTGTGCTTTGTGTGAGCTTAACTTTGTTATCTGTATCTGTCAGTGATGTGAACATTTTAGAATCCTAACTACTGGGCCAGAAAGAGTGTTTGTCCTGGGACAGATGAATTAAAGACAAGGATAATTTTGTTGTTCATGTGTGTCCTCTTTGGAGCATGGCTGTGCATAAAGAATCCAGGTGTTCTTTCTGAAACTGAGAACAGACCAAACTGAAAGTCTTTCATGCAAGATTTATTAGCAAGAGGTAGTTTATAAGCTAACAACCAACTTAAGTCATTTCCCATTTTGCTGTTGTGTAGTCTGATTCACTCATTCTGTGTTACAGAAATACTTGAAGAAGCTAAAATCCTGCTGGGGTTATGAGAAATCTTGTAAATCAGATCACAGGTTCAGTTACCCAGTGTGTGATTATGTCGAAACTGGATGGTAAGTTTCATTTTCAATGTATAAAAAACCAAAGCATGTAGCACCCACATTCATATTAGCTGTGAAGTGAACGTTACTGTGATGTTTAGAGTTTAAAGGATGATTCTTTATGGAGAGTGTGTATACACATACATGTGTGTTTATACATAACATATGTCTTTCAACATGGCATGAAAGATTTAACTTTTTAAGGAAGAAAAAAACATTTGAAATGCTTCCTGCCACAATGTTTTCATTATTCTGATTTAGCCTTGAATTCAAATTCCTAAAATAACTGTGTATTTCCTTTCTTAGCTTTAAAAGCAGAGGGAAAAAATGTTAAAAAAGATTTTATACCCTTTTACGGGAGAGTAACTTCAAATTGTCATTGATGTTTTCACTTACAGGCAGCTGGTGAGTTGCTTCCTGTTTTGCATTTTACATGTCAATAAAGCAACTGGCTGGCTTGTCTGTTCCACTTTCAGCAGGAAAAATGTTATCTGTTAAGTTATTACTAGAACTGAGCAATGGACCTTGATTTTTTTTTTTTTTCCTTTCTTCTTCATGTATCAGGGCAAGTGACATTGAGACAGCCCAAAAGATATTCTGGAAACAAGCTGACTTTGGTTACATTCGAGAGAGGCTCAATGAAATGAAAACCCATTGTAAGCCTGCAGCAACAGTAAGTATTTCTAATAGATGTGATACTTTTAACTTTGTTTTATGTAACTTTTGTTACTGACTAAATCCTACTTGTTCTTTTCTTAACAGGGAGATTCATCTCTGGCCTGTTCTCAATACCTTCAGCATTGCAGAGCCACAAACTTGTACATTGATTTACGAACTGTAAAGAGAAACCACGACAGGTTTCTGATTTGCTTTTGTTGTAGTAAAACCAGGGGATGGCAGGGGAAGGGACTTCAAAATTTGTTTAGCCAAGTGGTGTGCTTGTTGCCGTAGGCGTTACTGCTCATCAGAGACTTGTTGCTGAGCTCCTGTTGAGATCTGCACCTCATGATTGCTATCTGCTGCCGCTGTCAGCAGTGCAGGTTATTTAAAAACCTAAGCTCCCAGTTTTATGGAATGATGATGGGTGATTGAAATCCTCTCTTCTGATGCAAGAAAGGAAAACCTTTGTATGTCCTCAGTCACATCCTTTCTTGATCTTGACTGCGCTTATACTTGGCAGTTTGTTTTCATGAAACCTGGTCTTGCACTTCACTCTGATGTTGTGAAGACATGGGTTGTGAAATCTGAGGTGAATTTCAGTGAGGAATTGTTGTTAAGAACAAACAACTCCCCTCCCCTCAAACAGCTAATGATAATCCTGTAAGTAATCATGTAGAAATATCTAATTAAGTTACTCATTTTGGTACATTCTGGATAGATTAGTGCTGGTTTCTGAATTGATGTGTATAACTCCAAGGACACCACTGTCTTTATTGGGGAATTGTGGGACATGCTTGATTTATGGTAAAGAAAATACTGAGGTTTTAAATGCTTGTGGATCACTTGGCTGAATGGAGTATGTAGTTGAGATTGCACAGCACTTGTAGCACTGTTGCACAAAAGCTAATAAACTTTTACTAATTTACATTAGATTCAAAGAAGACTTTTTACAGAAGGGAGAAATTGGAGGTCACTGCACCCTTGACGTTAAGTCATTTTTGGCTGAAGGTCAGCGCAAGAGTCCTCTGCAGTCTTGGTAAGAATCACTTATCAAGACTGCTTCCAAGTTCTCTTAGTAATTCTTTATTCTTTATCATTGGCATTAGCAGCTGTGTGTAGGGGATTTCGTACTGAGGAAATGGCTATTCCTTTCTGAGGTCAGTTTGAGGGTTTATATTCGATACCTTGGGTAATTACGTCGATGCAGAATGTTCTGAAATATGTTATGTGTGATTGTGTCCTGCCTAATTGCCAGCAGCAAAAGATCTGAAAATGTCTTTTAATTTGAAGTTCAAACCTTCAGGTGTTTTCTGGACAAGTTGCTGGTCCTATGCCTGATCTGTTTGTAGGAGGAAGCAGTTGTTTCGTTGTGAAATGTCTTGAAGTTTGCACCTGTGTCCTAGTTCACACTGTCTTTGATGGCACTGGGGCCACAGCAGTGCCTGGTCTGGATATACATTGACAAGGTGCTCCCAAGGAGCCTATGTTCAGAGTGTGAAATGGGCAATCGCTGACAGGCTGAGTAGGAAGTGCAGAGGGTCCTTTGTAGTAGGTGGTGAAGTATCACAAGTTGCATGTTAGCACTTCACAGCTGCATTGCCAGTTAATTGATGACATGTGGAGGAGTTGAAGCCATTATGATCTATGTAAGAATTAATTTTTATTCCTTTCCCATGTTTCTCGGTTTTTTCCCCCCTCTATTTTGCACTGATGATCAGTTTCAGTTAAGAATAGTGGCACAGGAGGAAAGGACTTTTCTTTTGCCAGCTATTGTCATCTCAGCTGCTCATCCTTGGTTAGATCCAGGAATAATAAATACTGCATCTATGTTCATTATTCTGACCAAAGCATGAAGATCTTGCTGAAGTGTCTTTGGCAATGCAGATCAAGTTGCTTATACCCACACATCTGGGCTCTACAGCTCTTTGTTATATCTCTACTGCCTTGATTTGTAGATCAAAGACCCTGTTCACTCCTGAGATCAAAGGTGGTGTTTAACCTTTTGAAGCTTATAACCTGAAGAACCTTCCATTACAATTTCAAATCATTTTAATTGTCAGACTCTATCAGTTTTCAGCAGTCCTGTTAAATCAAATGGACTGGATGAGCAGTTACTAAATCTTAGATGTACTCAGATGAAGTACATTTGCTTAAATATGTTAATGACAAAGCATATTCTATGTGATTAAATCTGTAGGTTTGCAGAACTCCAGACGTTTACTGCATTAAACTTCAGGCCTCTAGAAGATGGGAAGTGTGACATTGTTATTGAAAAGCCAACATACTTCATGAAATTAGATGCAGGTAATTAATATCTTTGTGCAGTAAAAATAGCCTATATCCAGCTTGCTCATCTACATTATGCTTTTATGACTGTCAAGTTCATTTGTAATGTATTTTTATCTTTAAAAAAAAAAGTGTTTTTTTTTTTCCTGTAGTTCCATGGATAAACCTGGAAACTGAAATTTAAAATATTTACATTTCCCCACAGATGAATAAAAGAAAATTAAAAAAGAAAAATTTCCTGCCACTTGTCTTGCACATTCGTGTGGCTGTGTTTTGACATTCTTTGACTTGCTGTACAGAAGATTCTTCGGCATAGCCTTCGATTGAGGCAGTGTTTTTGGGTGATGGGTTTCATACCATGAAACACAAGCATGAGTGTATGTGCGTTGTTATAAGTGTTCAGGAATTGAGGATTCTCTGTGTATTGAGTGATATGGAAGAGGAAGTGATATTCAGAGAGGGCCAGCACTCAAGCATCTTTAGGAACCAGCCAGTTTTTGAAGTTCACCAACCTTTTTGTTCATGCAGCATATCCTGCAGATGTATGTTAATGAAAGAGGGTGTTCAGCATGTAGACATACAAACTGCTGTGGTAAGCTGTGATTAAACTGGATAGCTGCCTGTGACACACTGCAACTGTCAACTGAATTGCCCCCCTTCCCCTGCAAGCCAGTATCTTATATTTTAAGCAGTTGCTGCAGGCCTCTGAGCAGTTACTGGGGAAACATTGCTGTGCTGTCAGTTTGTACCTTTTAGCAAGGTGGTCTAGGTGTGACTCAGGAGGCGGTTTTACCCAGCTCCGTTGTTTTAGAGGAGGCAGGGGAGATGCAGTGAGAGCAGTATAGGCAGCTAATTCCTTTCATAGCAGCTGTTTTTGGTCAGAAGCTTAGAAACAGGGACTGTGTACACATGGTTTCAAACCTGAGATCTGATCTATACTACCAAGAAAACCGGACTATGTTACCTCCTCTGTTTCACGATAGTTTTTGTGCTCTATAGTCTTAAGGTATTAGCTTAAGAAACCAAGAATGAACAAGAATCCTCAGGTTTTTTTTTCTCAGAGCAATTACCTGGGCTTTGGCTTATGTGCAAATACAAGTTCTGTCTTGTAGTCCTGCAGACAGAGCTTCCCTTAAACCTAGTAAAGCAACACTAAGATCAGTGCTGAGGGCCTGTTTTTAATGTTTCCTGTATGTCTAACTAGCTATTGTTAAAGGAGAAGTTGCTTTCGTATCCTTCAGCAAGCAGCTGCAGACTGCAATGAGAAATAGCTTGTGAAACTGTCTTTTTTGTATGCTGTTTCTTGCCATTCTTCCATTTCTCTGAACTTTTCAAGAATGCATCTTTACTTAAGGTTTCTTACCTCAATTCCTTCCCTTTAGAAATTTGCCTCTTTAGGGTATATAAAAAGCATTCAGTCAGAAGCAGGGGAAAACTGATATAAAATGCAGGATACTAATAAGGAGCAAATGCATGAACCAGTTAAAAGCGAAGGGAGTAATGTGTTATTTTGCTAACAATTCTTTCTTTCTTTCCCAGGTGTTAATATGTATCATCACTTCTGTGATTTCATCAATCTTTATATCACACAACATATCAATAATTCCTTCAGTACTGATGTCAACATAGTCATGTGGGACACCGTAAGTTGTCTGTGCTTCTAATATGCTTGCAATGGGTTGTATTTCTGCTTTATAGAGACTGAAGATTTTAGTAGCCAGTCTTTAGCTTTCGTGTGGGCTTAGCCATGTGGAACTGATAAGTTTTTGGATCCTGTTAATACAGGTACATAAACAATACTTGGGGAACAGATTTTCCACAATAAATCATGTGTTGTTTGAACACTACTGTGTAGCTCATCTTTTGCTAGTATGTAATTACACCTTTTTTTGGTGTGACTTCAAACATAATGTGATCTGTATTCCCAATACATGGCTTTTGAGCATTTCATGTTGCTTTCTGTACACTTCTTTTCTCTGAGAATTTTGAAGTGGATTTAGTCAAAACTTCCTTCCGTGTTTAAAAAGAAACGCTGCCTGGCATCTTTCTGAATCAGTAATATGTAGCTTGTAATGGAGAAAACAACTAGATGAAATTCTTGTATATATATTAAAACAGGGTGTCATACTAAATTCCTCTAAATAGCCTTCATGCAGTTGTTTCTCTCAATCGCCTCTTAGGATGCCATGATGACATATAAAAGAAGTTTTTAAGTAGTGCTATTTCTGCGGTACTGCTGATTTGAAACCATGACTGTTTAATACTAGTTTTGATGGCCAGTATTTAAGGTGTTAAACTAAATAAAAAACTGAGGCTAAACTAAATAACAAACTAGGCAACTTGAAATATGCCACATAACGTGTAATAAGGACCAGAAATAGCACAGTTTCTGACTGTGGTATAGTCCCAGACCTGTCTTTTTCTCATATAATCCTAGGTTTTCTTTCTATTTACTAGTAGGATAACTAATATTCAGCAGAAAACTGCAAATATCCCCTGCTCACTATTTAATGAGAAACCTCTGCCCAGAAGACACCCCTTTTTCTAATTGTCTTACATTTTGAAAGCTAAAATAAATGCACTTGCCAGAAAAACAAGCTCTCTAGATGTTATACAAGGACCTGTTAATCTGGCTCTGATGCCTTTCTGAAAAGGTCAGATGTCAAATGCATTGTAAATTACCTTGAGAAGCAACTTTTTGTCTTATATCACATTGTTGAATCAAATAGCTCTTTCGAATGTAGCATTAAAAGTACATGTCACAATGCTATCATTTTAAGAGTTTTAACTCATTAGACTGCTTGAATTTATTACCATGTACAACCGGATGATGGCACCAACTAACTGCTGCTGAACTGTCTGTGCTGATTGGAAGATGGTCTTGAACTTATTAGTCATTCTCTTTTTCTTAATGTAATTGAATTTGGCCATACAGATTTGAAATTAAGACTGTGAATGATTGCAGATGGATCTTTCAGATTACAAGTAGAGACCTGATCTTCAAAGCTGAAAGTATTACTTTCCAACCTTACCTGCTCTCCTTAAAAGTGCTTTATGAACATTGCTCTCCTGCTCTTGCAGAGGCAGCCTGCAAGCCAAAACCCAGTGGATTTCCTACTCATTTTCTGCTTTGTTTAACTCTAGCTAAACAAAGATCAGGTCTCTACTTCTAATCTGGAAGATCATCTGCTGTCATTCATAGTCTTAATTTCAGATTTCTTGTGGAGAACTTCCACATACCTTCCCAAGCAGCCTGAACCAGCTCCAGCGTCAAAAGGAAGCTTTAAGTGAGAATCTGCACCAGGACTACTGAGGTCATACTTAATTGCATTCAAGGAACAAGACATGGTGACTCTTAGCCTTTGGGTGTGTAGGAAGTGTTACAAACTTGAAGACAAGAGCCCCTACCGCTAAGCCAGTATTGTAGGAAGTAGATGATTCTTTAAAGAGCTTTGCTGTAGATGGGGAAGTTTTATACTGCCCTGCAGGGGAACTTCTCAGTAGCTTGTCAGAGTAATGCAAAACATAGTTTCCTGGCCATTTCTTACATCAGTTCATTTCCTTCAATTTGTGATCCATATGAGATATGCAAGTGACAGTTGCAAAACAGAGGCAAATGTGAAATAGGCTTATTGTCACTTTTGACTTTAAACATTACTGTTGCACTTTGAATTTCCAAGTGTGTTTTTCAGTCTCAAGAGTTAAGGTTCATGCCTTTTACCATACTTATGTGGCTATTAATTGAAATTTAACTTGTGTTCTGTTGTGTCTGAAGAAAGTAGTAGGTACTTTTTGTTCCTAACTCAAATTCGAATCTACTGCTTGTAAACTTGTCTAGATTGCTAATTTATAAAAGCATTTTATTAAGAATTAATTACCTGACAGGTAATTAGAATTAACTACCTTTGTAAATGCAGGGTTTGGTGTTCTGTGATGTCTGTTCTATGCTAGGCTGTCTCTGGTCCCGTGGTGGTGATTAGGTATATTAACCGTGTATTTAAACTTGTATACAGAACTTGTAAATCATGAAGAGAGTTTTCATATGCATTTATATATTAATTATGCCCTTGTATTTTTCCCTTTTCTCGTAGAGCTCATATGGCTATGGTGACCTGTTCAGTGAGACGTGGAAGGCATTTACCAACTATGAAATAATACACTTAAAAACCTTTGACTCTAAAAGGGTATGGAATTTTAGATTTTGCTTTCATTCAGTCATTAGGTAGCAAATACGATGGCTTCTCAAGCTGCTTGTGGATATGGGTGTTTCAGAGAAAAACATTAATACTTTTCATTAAAGTAACCGTTAATTCAGAGCTCATTTTAGTCCCCTAAAGGCTATCTTAAACTCTTTCCTCTCTAACTGGTTTTCTTTATTTCATTCATGTTTATTCTGTCTTGGGGGTGTTTTTTTTACGTCTTCCCACACTTGCCTCCTAAGTGAGGGCTCTTGGGATCAGGATTGTCTTTGTTCTATTCATTTGCACAGTCAAGGAAGTGAGGGTGCTCTTGACAGGAGCATGTAATTGCTATCTCATTATAAGCAGTGATCCTACTGAATGAGCATGGGATGTGCCAGCAGAAGGTAGCAGTGCAGTGTAACTTCTTGTGATCTTCCTTTGCAGGTATGCTTTAAAGAAGCAGTCTTCTCATTACTGCCTCGAATGCGATATGGCTTGTTTTATAACACACCATTGGTAAGTCTTTTTTTATCTGTCCACTGTGTTAACTAGGTGCACATGTGATAGTATAAAATCTGAGCTAATGAATGCCTCAAGTATCTAGCTGAGTTACTGTGCAGTGTACTGCATTGAAGGTCTGTACAGCTCCAAATGAGATGCTCTTCCCTAAAAATTAGAATTTTGAAGTTATGTTAGCTGGTGTATAGTAACTACTTGTGTGCAATGTCCTGTGTCACAGCTCATAAGATGCATTATTATTCCTCTTTATTGGGTGGGCACTGTGATCTTACTGGTATTTTTGCAGAGCACAAGAGCTTGCACACTGGCAGACTTTCCTGAGGGTACTAACTCATGCATTCAGGCTCTAACGTTATAGAGAGAGTTACATTTCCTCCTGAATGAAAGTCTCACTTGTGTTGCAGTGAATAGTGCCATATTCAGTGCAGTGCAGTGTTTCACAAGAATGAGAAAAGACTGATCGCAAAGAGAGGTTTTTCTGAGCAAAATAAATTTCTGCATTACCAATTGATTTTTTTAAAATTTCAGATCTCTGGCTGTCATGGTACAGGGCTGTTTAGAGCATTTTCTCAGCATGTGTTACACAGATTAAATATCACACAAGAAGGACCCAAGGTATGATAACTGAATAATGAAGTTGTAACATGGAGCTGATGGCTTTTACCAGAGAAACAGCATTAGCAAGCTGGATCCAGTGGGAAAATAAGAGTATATTGTGAACTTCTTGTCCTTTCCTGTGATGCTTGAGATTTTTTTCCAGTATATCTATCTGTTCTGTGAAGGCCTTCAGCAAACACTTGTGTGTGTTTGTGAAAGTTGTCCTCACATCTTATTTACATAGGACAGACTTTAGAGCATCCTCATTCTAACCCTGGGATCTCTTCCTAGTCTCTATTCTCTGTTCCCAAAGCCTTTGTGTCCTTCCCAGTTATGCAAGCCATGGGACACATGGTCTTTTCTGGAGCACACTGACAATGTGCTGTCCTTGCAGTCCAGCAAGAGGGGATCCCACTGAGCAATGCAGTGAGCTTGCTTTTCATCAATCCTTGTAGGTACTGCCGAGCTTGGATCAGAGGAGGAAATGGTTAAATCTAGTCCTTCTGACCCTTGCCCAGTACCATCTCTGTCCATCTCTCTTGCACCCACTGTTAGTCTCTGCAAATTGTTGCAATGGCTGTATTGGTGGATGCAGCAGTTCTGAGCTTCTTGAAGTGCTTACTAGAGAGTAGCCTATGTATTATCGCTGAGGGGCATACATTCAAAGCACTGCACAGGCATTTAGTTATGCTTCTCCTGCTGATGCTAATGGGAGTCATGCAGTTAAATCTCTGTACTTCACTTGGAACACTTACCCCTGTGAGTCCAATTAATTTTAAGAGGTAAAAGGAGGAACTGTTATAGAAGTAAAATATCTTTTCCCAAAGATCCTTTGCACAAGCCATCTTAAAAGCTGCTTTCCTACTTTCGAAAACTGCTGTATAATGAGTAATACAAAGGCTCTTTTGTACTGAATAAAATAAATCTTTCAGAAGATGTTTTATTCTTTGTTAATAGTCAGACTTTTGCAAAGTTTTTGACACTTGACATCTGTTGGAAAATACAATGTGAATTTTAAGGTGGTTACATCATCTGCTACATGGAGAAGGGACATGTTTTGTTGCTCAAATAACTACCAAAAGTAAATATGGAAGTGTTTGGAGTCTGCCTCATAGCAATACACTGAAGCATCTTTCTTTTTAGGATGGGAAAATCCGAGTCACAATACTTGCACGCAGCACAGATTACCGGAAAATCTTAAACCAGAATGAGGTGGGGTCCCTTTTATTTTTAAAACATTTGTCAGAATTTATATTTTGCTTATTGAATTGATATTTTTTTTTCTGGGGGTGTAGCCAAGATATCTATCTGCTGACAAATCTTGGGCAAGTATGTTCAGTGCTAATATTACTTTCTTCTACTGTGTCTTCTAGCCAGTCTCTGTTTCTGTATACAAGACACTGAACCTTGCTGTCCTTTTTTAAGTATCCAATAGAATACTACAGATGTAATACTAAAAGCATTTCCCTTTAACAAACCGGCACTGCAGAGCTGCTGATAAAATTAAATTATTTCACTTTCGGACTATCTCTTTTATTTATAGCATCCCCAGTGCTGACGACTGTAACAAAAAACCTTTGTTATGCTAGCAGATTAAAATGCAGAAGCTATTGTATCTGAGTATGTGTATCCAAAACTTAATGAAATTTCATGTATGATTCAAGACCATGAATCTGTAACTTAGTGGGCTTGTGATGTAGCTTCTTTTGTGGTAAAATGATAAAATCTAATGTTTTCATACCTGTTTTCATTCTTAGCTGTTAGTGCCTGACAGAAATGAATTGGGATTTTCATTCCACACTGTATGGGGGGAGAAATTGAGGCTTGTTTGATGAGATAGCTCAGTGGTAGAATAGACAAAGTGCAGATGGTTAGGTGTAGCACTGCGGAGAGCCAAGCAGATAAGGCACACGTGTATTGTGTTTTCTGATGATAAGCATATGACAGAAAGGGAGAAGTTAATCCTACCTTTACTACACTTTTGTAAGAGAGAGAATACTTAGCACTTTCTCCCTCTACTGCTGGCTATGGATTGGAGACTTACAGAAAGCCTTTTTAGGTTGGAAGGCCTGGCTCTAACCTGGTTTCACTTGTGCATGGGAGTCTGACCTAGTAAGGTATTTTTTGAAAATCCTTCTTAGCTACCAATTTGCTTCTTTAGGGATTGGCATATATTTTGGAAATCCAACCACACCTTCCCACTACTCCTCCTCATCTGAGTGGTTTAGGATTAGATCCTGGAGCATGTAAAAGTCAGCAGAAGCTCTCTGTGAGAGTGCAGGAAATCTGCATCTGCTCTCCAGGGGTTGCTCTGCTGGGAATAACGTATCTTAGGTGGGAAGGCACAAGAGATAGGGAACTTCTCCTTTATGTGGCAGTGACAATATGTTCTATATTGCTCAGTGTCGTTCCCTGCTGGGCAGAAGGACTTTGTAAGATGGTCAGGAGTGCAGGAGATGTATTAATTGAAGGATTTTACCAAGTCATTGTCTTTTTATTCTCTTCCATAGCTTGTGAATGCTTTGAAAACAGTATCGATGCTGGAGGTCAAAGTGGTAGACTACAAATACAAGTACGTAAGTTGATAGAAGAGCCTAGTGTGATCTCATGCTGCCTGTTGCTGGGGAAAGCTGTTTGTGGGGAAAGCTGTATGTGCTGCAGTGTCTAACCTTTTAAAAATCCAAGAACTGGTAAGAAAGGAAGAATGTCATTCAAGGAGTGATACATAAGTTAGCTAAACATTCCCATCCTATGATGCACTGCTTAGCAATGAATCTTTAGGTTTAGTAGGCTCAGGTTAAAGCTACTATGTGATGAACAAGTTTTGAAATCACTTCTCTTCCTGTTTCCTCTGCTCTCCCAAAACCAACTGTGTTCCCATTGCTCTTTTGAATTTGCTAATGCTCTGCAGTAACTGGCTCCAATAGGTCCCATTCTCTTGTGTGAAGGTAGTGTTTTGTGTTATATGACCATTAGCTTGATAATGAATAATAACTGAGTTTATTTGCTGCTCTAGTATCCCCCTGAAGACACCACTTGAGGTCAGTTTGTGATGCTTAGATGTAGTAGTCACTGTGTCAGTGAGAAACAGCTTGAAGAAAAAGTTTCCAAGTAATGTATGCCTGTGCCAAATGACAGCAGCTCCCATCTACTCAATGATGCTGTCATGGGTCAGGTAAGGAGTGTGAGAAACTGAAGCAGCACTGAGACATGGGTGTTTTGACCAAAGCAGTGACAATGTGAGGGAGTCAAGTATTGCCTTCCCTTGTTAACGACAGCACTTGAGCAGTCTAATAAGAAAAGGGGTGGATACCATTGAGAGGCCCTCTGGGCCATCCCACTTGAAAGCTTGACCAAGTGGTACTTCTACAGCTCTCATGCTTGTCAAATACTCTTCAGTACTGCAGATTTGTATAGCTCTCCTGTGGCATCAGTGTCATCGTTAGGAGGGTTTCCCTGCTGTCTGTCTTTGTAGCAGTTTGGGTAGCTAAGAAATGTGTGGTTTAAGCCAGTTTCTTTCTACTCTCTTCCAGATGGTCAGAGGGGACGTTATTCTCTTCCTTTTCAATATATATCCTGTCCATACCCAAATGAAGCATGTTGTAATTTCCCTTTGCAGTTGTCAGTCTTCTCTTAACAATCATCTTTAGTCCATTTCCTTGTGCACTCAGGGAATACCTGGTTATTTAAAGAGAATACTTTATTTGAAGTTTACAGGCAAAGGAATGGAGAGAGTGACAGTTCCAGAAGTTGAAACCAGTTCCTGGTCTCCTTGTTTCTTCTTGATGCACTTTGCATAAGCTAAGGTTGGATATCTGCATCCTTAGGGAGAATCGTGTGATACGATTGAGTTGTGTACTTCTACATTACATTAAAAATGTTTATGTCTTTTATGTTGAGTTGTTGGGGGATTTTATATGAGGTGATGCCTCTTTTTTTAAAGGCAAGTGAAAAATCACAATCTTACAAAAAAAATTAAAGAAAACCCTCAGATTTTTGGAACACTCTTGTGAAGTTTTGAAACCTGTCTGCATTTGTTCTTGTTCTGTGCTGGGTTATTTCTGGATGCAGCATTTATGACTCTTGGTATTGTTCCTTGAAAAATCAGTTCTATCTTTCAGCATTCCCTTAAGTTAATTTTGTGCTTTCTGTGTGTTGCTGACTCTTGCTGAGATGGGCAGGCATGCCAGGTCACCATCTTTGTTGTGTTGTCTGCAGGGAACTTGAATTTTCAGAGCAGTTGAGGATTACCCACAACTCTGATATATTCATTGGGATGCATGGAGCTGGACTTACCCATCTGCTCTTTCTACCAGACTGGGCTGTTGTTTTTGAACTGTAAGTTTTTTTCTCTCTTTCCCCTCTTTTACACAACTACTTATGTCTGTTCTTACATGTTAATGAAATACTCTTCCTTGCTTGTATTTGACTATCAGTGCTTTCCATATGTCCTTATCTAGACTTCATTTTGGCAGCCTCCTCTTCTGGGAATTGAAAGTGAGGAAGCTTGGATTATGAAGTATAGTGTAACTATATCATACAGTCTGCAGTTTCTTAAGATGCTGTGGTATAAATACAATGCAGCCTGGTCAACAATAGTGCAGCTTAAATGGCAGAAAGCAAAAAAAGCCTCAGTGGGCATATCCTGCCCAGTGACTCTGAAATATAACAGTATTTTGGTAATCCAGGTAAATTGATCACATGAGGTACATGCCCAAGGCATTACAGATCCCCCTGAGCGTTATTTATATATTCTTTTCTGTGCTCAAGACATGAGCACCAGCTTGCTGGCCAGGCTCTGCTGTGTGTCATTCTCTTTTAACTAAACTTCTCTAGTAGCTTCCTTTTTAAACATATTTTGTGATAAATCATGGATGTGAACAGGCATTCCAATTCTATAGAGCTAAACAAAAGTATAGGATACTTGTCAGAAGAGTGCTGAATTATCTGTCCTGGGAAATTCTGCTTGAAGCCACTTGTTTTCAGCAGGGCAGAAACTGTCCATGGCTTCAGTGCCTTAGAACTGGACAACAAACATTTTGGCTTGCGGACTTTTTTCCTGTTCCACCCTGGTAAACTTCAACACTATTTCTGTAGGTAAATATGATGCAGGCAAATATGATCTGTCCCTAGGTACAACTGTGAAGATGAACGTTGTTACCTGGATTTGGCAAGGCTGAGAGGCATTCACTACATCACTTGGCGAAAAAGGAATAAAGTATTTCCTCAAGATCAGGTAATGATGGTCACTGCTGAAGGGTGGCATGCTGTAACTTGAAGCATTTAACATTTCGCTTCCTTCAGCTATCTGTGTTACGGTATTTGAAATATGGTTTTCATTCTTTAGATGAAATTAACTCCATGTTGTGATTAAGAAATCATTTATATTAATGGCTGAGGGAATAAGAGAAATGAAATGAATTGGCCATTAATCCAAGCCATCCACAGCATCGCTTTTACGCAGTTGCTTTTCAGACTCTTTTGCCTCAGCAGGTCAGAAATAATGAATTAAAATGACAGATGCTCAAGTATTTTTGTTGCTTTTTGAATGGAAGATCTGTTGAGTTTTTTCCCTGTCTAAAAGGCATTACTTCATTTTCCAGGGACACCACCCAACACTGGGAGAGCATCCAAAATTTACGAACTACTCCTTTGATGTTGAAGAATTTATGTACTTGGTACTTCTGGCTGCAAATCATGTTTCACAGCATTCCAAGTGGCCATTTAGGGTAAAACATGATGAACTCTGATTTAGACTTCCGACTGAAATATTATTTTTAAATAACACTCCATAAAACTATTGTAACAACATAAAGCAAAATGCTGGTGTGAAACGTGTAAACCTCTGCGAGGGAAATAACCCGTTATTAGTCCAACCACTTCTTAGACCATACCTTACCTTTATAATCCCTCTCTTCAGGGAGGTTTTTCTATGTAAAAAAAGCTATTTTTTCAGAACTTTTAGGGAGGTTTTTTGCTCTGTATTTTTTCATTCCAAGTTCTAAAGTACTTGTCTTTGTATAAAGATTTGTCCATCCATTTCATGTAAGATTTTCTGGGGTAGATACTGATGTTATAATGATTTATGCCTCCTATTGCATGACAAAATGCTAGAAGATGAGTAGTTGCATAGGGATGGAGAGACTAAACTGAAAGACCAAGTTATAACTTGCTTGCAGTTTTTATTCTGGTCTGTCAGTATAGTCTCTGTGGGCATGAAGTAGGCCTGTCAGAGCTCCTCAGTTCATCTTTTTTAAGAAACTTGATGTTTTTATACTATAGATCTGTACCAGTAAGTAAAAAATCTGAATAGGAATTACACTGCCCAGTGTGTCACTTGCAGCTGAGTTACATAATGTAGTTGTTCCAGGCTGGCTTCTTAGTTCCTTTCTGTCGCCATCCATGTCCTTGCTGTGCTTGCCCCGTGTTGTTTCTAGGTTTGAAGATCTTCCTTTGTAAAATAATGGTTGTAAGAATGGCGTGGTTAAGTAAGCTTTATCTTTTGATAAGATAAACAGTTTGATTCAACAGACACTGCAGACTTTTATTTCAAGTTTCAAAACATTTTCAAGTTAGAAAGCAGTCCTGCGTTTTTGCATTTAAATGTAAACCTTCACTCTTCTCCCTGTAGTCTTAAATGCTAAAATGCAAGAGGCCTACTCAGTAGGTTTAGTCAGTCTCCTATCTCAAAGCAGGTATATCTTTTCCCAAATGAATACTTTAAACTTTGAGTGTTTTGTACTTCATCACATAAAATAGCACTCTGCAATGGAAAACCTGAGCAAATTGGAGTAAAACTTGAGTCTGTTTGAAGGTCATAAAGGGAATCAACTTCTTTTTTTTTTTTTTGTGAGAAATGATAAGATAGGTACAAAGTGTGTCTTTCAGCTGCAGATGGAAGGAAATGAAGTCATGAGGAGCCTTGTTCCTAGAGTCATTAAAAGCCTGATCTGTTAATATTCATGTTTTCTCAGAATGTTGAAGAGTCAATCTAGAAAACTTCTGAAAATGCTTCCAAAGCCAGTAGCATAGTTCACATGGCTCATAGTTTAGAGTGAAGGAAATACTAAGCCAAAGCCAAGTTCTTTGTGAAATTCCCCCAGAGCTAACGTGCTTCTGCTAGAGGGGGTGGAAAAAAAGGGACCAGTTCTGTTTTAAGTGGGGCCGGAAGGATGTGGGGTATCAAGTTCAGTGAGGTAAATAGCAGAGTTGTATGTTATGGACTTTTTTTGCAAGGTATTCCTGTGATAGGCTTGCAATATAATGATTCAGTCTCAGTAGCTAGAGGCAGAGCATACATTTGTATGCAAAAGCAGGATAGTTACTGTAAATGTGAACATTTCACTGGTGTAATTGTAGATATAATTGACTTCCATGCTCTAGCAGTCATAGGCAGTTTCACAGTGTAGGTGTATTTACTGACCTGCCTACACTGGTAAAGCTTGAGTTGCTGGAAGTGTAACTTTCATACAGATTTCTCACAACCTCAAGCAATGCATAGGAGAAATAGGTATAGCTGATACACAAGCTATTCTAAGGTATCTGGTGCAATTCTTAGTGTAGTGCATTGTTTTATTGATGAATAAAACTGTTTAAAGAACCATAGAAGCAAAATTGCACTTCTTGACATGGAAAAAAAAAAAAGGCCTTGAAATGCAGTTTCCTGTATTTGTGTGTGTGTGTTTGGGGTTGGTTTTTTACATTGTGGGATTTTGAAAGAAAAAAATGTATAAAACTGAAATCAGTGAAGTGTCTGACTTTGAATGAGACCAACTCGAACTAAAGAAGACATTTGGCTATGAACTGTGCACAGGTATTTGATAACTTTTTTTAAATAAAAAACCTTTATTTAAGAAACAAGTGTAAAACGTTTGGTCGTAGTTTGCCAGGTTTTAGAGGCAAATGTTAGAAACACTGTTATTGCATAATGTTATGTGTCTGCTTTTCCCTGCTGTGACAAGCTGGTGTTCTGAGGTCCAAACTGATACTCAGGCGTATTTACCTCAGAGGCTCTCAGAGATAACTCTCTCATCTTGCACTGTTTGCTGGCTTTGTTTTCAGGCATTTTAAGACTGGGTTGTGAAAACCTTTGTGTGCATTCAGCTTCTTGCACCGCAGATGGTGCTGCTGAAGCCAGTGTGTGGATGCAGGCGTGTACTTGGATCTGTATAGAAGCAGCGAATGAGGAGGTTCTCTTTCAAGTGGTATTAGGGCTTGGTAGAGCAGGTGGTCAAACGTATGTCTGAATGTGCTAAGGAGAGGCTGTGGGGACTTCATCCAAGAGTAAAATATCCTGCCAACATTCCGCACTTTCAGCAAGTTTGAGTGCAGCATCAACAGTTGATGGCCAACATATTCTTCAGCCTTTATGGCTTACCATTATTGAGATGAAAATGCTATTTTGGTTGATTAGCTTTACAAATAGTCACAAAATTATCTTGGCAGCAGCAGGAGGTTTGGTTGGATTAATGGGATTTTGCCAGTACATCCTGAGAGACAGTTTGAGGAACAGCAAAGATCTGGCTCTTGACTTTCTTAAAGAGGGTCTGGGCCTGGAAATTGGAATTTGAGGGATCCAGGAGACTTTAGGACCACTTGTTCTTTAGGCAGGGTATAGCTCTGGATTGTATTTTCCTAACAGACCGTAGGAATCTTGTTCCTTGCTCCTTCTGTTTTGTTTCGTGTTGTTTTTTCTTTTTTGTCTTTCCAGTTCACTTCAGTTTTGAGTCCATGTTTAACTGGCACATTGCCGTCGGCATGAGGAATTTAGTGGGACTTAATGAACATTGCCAATCCTGAATGCTTACAGGATTGGCTGTGTTTCATGTACAGTGTATACTGGGAGCTGGATTTGAAATAAACCACAATCCATGAAAGCACACGGTGTCATTCCTTCTTACATCAGAATTCTTCAAGATGTATTTTCAATTTTCACTTTGTGAAGTTCTGTGGAAGTTAGGTGAGCGTGAGAAATGGTTTGTGGTGGGGAGGTGGAAAATCAGGGTTATTAATCTGAATGGAACAATTATAAATATTAAGGCAATACATTTTTAAAAGCAATTAAATAATAATGAAATGGTTTAATTCTTGCTGTTAATCTTGCCACTTGTGCCATTACAGAGATAACTCAGGGTTTAGAATTTCTCTTAATATTTTACTTTATTTTTTTAAGGAGAGAAACTGAAGGGAATATTCTCCTTGAGAGCTTTTCATTTGCTCAGAAGGGTAAATGTGAAGGAATAATTTTCTTTGATTTCAGCATTGAATAATTGCTTCAATTTGCAGTGTTTGCCTTGAAGTTGAGCTCTTACTTCCACCCCTCTGAACATGGGTTTCTTGTGGATCGGGCTTCTTGCCTGAAATATATTTTAATCTATACTACTAAATACTCTTCTGGCTTTGGCCCTGAAAGTCCAGAGGAGGTTGGCTCTTTCTTGTACATTTAGCAGCTGTTATCACCCCTCATGTTGTAGTTCCTCACCTGGCAGTGTGGGCATGAGGGATGCAAAGCCTGCAGCTACTGAAGTACCAACCTCCTAGTCCGAATAGGTGTTGCTCCATCAGGACCGCATGGATCAGCTGATGTAAGGGCTCTCCAACTCATTTTGGCCAAAGTCAGCTGCTCTAGCAGAAGCCTGCCCTTCAAACTGCTGGCCACAGACCTGGTTTATCTGTTATGTGGGGGATGGTTGTGTGAGCTGTTCCTCTGGTGTGCAATACCTGGGAGCAGGCAGGCAGACAGGTCTTGGTGGCTGGGGTCACCTTTCTGTTAAGCGAGAGTTGGGGAAAATGACTGTGCTAGTCTTGGTGAAGTCTGAGGTCTGAGCCCATTCTGTATTGGTGGTGATGAGCAGTTTATGGCGGGGGTATCTTAAGCAGTGCAGCTGATCAAAGTGCTTTCTGGAGATAGGGAGGGAAATGCACAGATGAGGTGGAGAAGGGTGAGGAGGATGAAGGAGGAATGAGTATGTGTAAAGGCTGCAGCGGGGTAAAATGGGCAGTGTCATTCTAAAGCCTGAGGCTCAGAAGGCCTCATGAACAATTATAACTGCAACAAAGTGTGTGGAAACCCCACTAGGACAGAGCCAAAAATGAGTGAAAATGTTATTGTGGGGTGCAGGATGGAGAAAGGGAAGGAGCCATGTTACTGGAGTCCCAAACAGGTGAGGAGGGGAGTAGCATCCCCAGCCAGAGTGGGCTTTTGGGGAGAAGGGCCAGGGCTGACGGTGCATGTTCAAATGTGTCCTTTATGTTTTCTTGGTTTTCCTTCTCTTTCCCATCTCTCCATGGCAAATGAGGAGAAGTAAAAAAGAAAAATGACACTATTAATGAGAAGAAAGGCACCTGAATTTACTTCTAACATGTATCACTTCAAAAATGGCTTCATTTTCAACTTGTATCTGTTTAAAATCAGATTTGCCTTTGGCCCTTAGAAGAGTGTTTGAAACAATATAGTACACAAAACATGAAAAGCTTTTGAGTAGAGGGTGAGAAATCAGTTGTATGCAGCTCAGTTACTCCACTGGTCATGATTTGGATTTCTTTGTTTCTTGCAGCATGCCATCAGTTCAGATGATATTCAACCAAGGGGTTGGAGATGCACTCCCAGCCAATGCTGGGGCTGAATGTTATTATTACAGGGCTGGGTTGGATGAGGTTCTGGACAACCTGAGTTAGCTTCAGCTGTCCCTGCTCGTTGGAGGGGTTGGACTAGATGGCCTTTGAAGATGCCTTCCAAACCAAACCATTCTATGATTCTATATGACTAAGTCTCATTGGTCTCCTTAGCTTTTCACCAGAGCCCACTCACATCCAGCAAGGTGCTGGAGGATCTCATGCTTGCTTCTGTGTCAGCTGCTTATCCTGGATGTCCCTTGACTGGAATTGTCTCTTACATTGTGGCGGACATCCAATTTCCAGGTAAGGCAGAGCAGCACTTATATCTGATTGATGAGTGCAGTAGATGGCACTAGAGCCCTTTCCAGCATTCTCTTGGCTGTTCAAATGGAGTCTCATTTCAAATGCAAGATGCTCACTAGGAGCCCAATAAAGCAACTGCTCCTGCAGATGATGATTTCAGTTTTCCCCTTTCGTGTTTGTAGAAAGGAATGCCTGGAAAAAAGATTAATCCAGGGAGATTTTAGGCTTTAGCATGAGAATATTCAGATTCTATAGTATCAGAATCATTTTCTTCAGCTTTTCTTTAAGCAACTTAGTTGTTGTTAGAAAATAATTTTCAGTTAATTTTTGGTAGAAAAATGCTCTTTCAGATTTTCTTGTAAAAAACCAAAACAAAATAAAACAAATCCCCTACTAAACTGTCTCTTTTTAGCAGTTAATGCCATTCCCATTCTGCTGTGAAGTCTGGATTTTCACTTAAGCAACACATTGCCCAGTCTTGCATTTTCTCCTGCACCTTTCGCTACCTGCCTATTTCTGCCATTTATTTCACTGGGTGTGTGTTTATGTGCATCTGGAGTTGTTGAAAATGCAGACTACCGACACTCATAAAATAGCACAAAATACTGGAAAATAGTGGAGTTTTTCTGTTTAAAAACCCCACCAATTACCATGAGGATATTTGTTTTCAAAGACACCTACTTGAGCTGTGCAGATTACCCCTTTTCCAGCTGTATCCCATGGTTAGCCAGTGGCTGGCCAGAGAGGGGTGCCGTGTCTGAGTGTGGGTTAGAGCCATGGAGCTGATTTCTCTGCTGCCTAAGATGCAGCTTTAGGCAAAATAAAAGCTTTAAGAGTTAATACAGGGTAGTAATCGTGTTACCATGCAAGAAGGATGGAAAGCAGGTGGGTTTTGTAATACGATGTGAGTGTTGAAAGAAGGCAGAAGCTCTTCATTCCCATGGTGCAAGAGCAACACATCCATTATTAGCTGTGGTGTTTGAACTACAGCTCTGGAGTCCCTATGTGGGTGTATGTGATGAAACCTGGAAACTATCATTTTCCTTTCAGTGACAGGGGTGGAACAGTGCCTGTGGAAAGGGGAAGGCTGCAGTGGATGTAAAGGTCAATGACTTTTGGCATTTCTCCATTATCGTTCATGGGTTTGTGTCAGGTGAGGAACATGGATAGGTACTGAGCACGCAGAGTCTGCAGCGGGGCTTATCCCTATCTAGCATTTGATTTTAATTCATCATGCAGATAACTAAAACCCTCATCACAGTCTCATATCAGGTACAGGACTGTGCCTGGCCCTTGGGAGGTGCAGGAGATGGCAGAGATGGATAGTCACAAGGATGCTGGGTACGAGGGTGCAAGTGCGGTGGTACCCACCATTGCCTGTCATTCATTACCCATCAAGGACTCAGCACATCAGTCAATGGAAAGGTATGTGTATCGAGCTGACAGCTCTGAATTGTTTCTTCACCAATTACCACGCCAAAGCCTTGATAGCGTAATGAAATATGCCTCCTACCTATCACTTCATCTCTGTCAAACTGACTGGGTGTTCTTAGTTTGTTATGACTGGGAGAACTTCAGCAGCATCAGAGAAATAAGCAAGCTTGTCTGTAAAAGGCTCAAAGACAAAATGGATGCTATTAAACAAAGATGCCTCAGTCCAGATGAAAACCTAGGTAGAAAAAAACCTCATGGGACTCTAAGCCATCATCTCTGTCTTCATTTGGGACCCAGTGAGGGAGGAGAAATGCAGGAACTTTTCTTTGGTAGGCATCCTTATACTTAGTATTCATCCTTTCTTATAATTTATTCATTGTGGTCTAGCATAGTCTAAAATATCAGACCTTCCCTCTCTATCCTTTTACATACTCATTCTTTGATGCTTCTTAATTCATTATTTAGGCAGTCTGAATTCTGCTGCACAAAGCTGCCCTCCTCCCAGTAGTTTGATGCTACCAGTTATTCATGTATTTGTGTCAGCAGCAAGGAGCAGGGTAGAATGCTCTGCTCCCTTTGCCCTTGCCTCCTGCACCCATACTGGCTGTCCCACTGGGTGAGGAGCTAAGGGCTTCACAGCAGAGGGAATGCTCAGCCAGAGCTCAATTGCTATAGCTCCAGCATAGCACTCCAAAACATGATGAAGTGAGGCTTGGATGTGTGTGGGACCACCTGAGCGGGGAAGTGGCACTTTAGGGGGAAAAGGGCATCGCAGCTCTTAGTTCCCAAACAGCAGGGTACTGTGCTCCTGTGGGGACCCCGAGTCCCATCACATCCCATCCTGCAGCAGTGCCTGAGTTAATGTTGGCGAAAAGCAGGGGATTCCTTTGATGGAGGTGTACTCAGAGTGCAAGTACTCCCTGCCTTGTCGTTAATGACAGTTGGATCCTGTCGACAGGAACAATTGCAGCTGAAAACTACATCTGTACGTATGGAAGTCTGAGTGATGCTTTGATTTTAATTCTTGTGAGCAATCTGTTTGCTCCCTGGGTATAGTGTTTGAATGGCGGCCAAATGTGCAATTCTCTCCTACCCTCCAGTTCCTGTGTGTAATGTTTGCAGGGTGGGTCTGCATCCGGGAACAGTGTGCCTGGAAAGCATCATGTTCATAGCACTGCTTTTCTCTAACAGATGGAAAGAAGGCATGTAGTTCAATGAACAATATTAAAATACATTTCTTTTTAGAAAGTGTATAAGAAAGGTTAAGTAAATGAAGAGAAACAGATACTCCAAAACTCCTAATGCCCTCGGTTGCAAAACTGCCCTGAAAAATATCTATTCAGAATTTTTAATGTTCATCTAAAGAAAAAGTTGGGAATATTTGACTTTTTAATGCACACTTCAGAGAAAACACTTCCAAATGCTACGTAATAAATCAGTCTTTACTTACTTAATAACCATGATGTTTTCCTTTTGAGTCAGGAACTCATGAGAAAGTCTAGGATTAAAAAACCAAAATTGACAGCTTTCTGGTCATTTAATGTAAATTGTATTTTATTGATCAGATTTGAAAGCTTTTAATGTTAGATTTGTGCAATGGCATCAACTGAGGATGCTGCCATCACTCTGGAGACAAACCCCATCTGCATGGCAGAAGCTCTATCTCTGTAGAAGGGACTTGGCCTCATCACTCACCTACAAATCTTTGCTTATGTTTTACAAATACTAAACAATTTTGCTTGTTTCTAAGGCTTTCTATTTTTTTTCCCTCTCTGATAAAACTGTGTTTACTTGTTCTCTTATTTGCTGTCTAACAACTCTCCATATCATATTTACACAGTCAATATCCTTCTGTTGGCAGGTTATTTTAGCAGAGCAGTTTATTAAAGCATCTTTCATGAGAATAGGTGCATTGCACTGCTGCGTTGAGCAGAGCTGGGCAAGAAAGTTTCCTCCTGAATGCAGCAATACAGACTTATCAAATGTTGGGTTTGGGGCATCTAAATGAAAGAGGATAAAATGGAATGCAACTGTGGGTTCTGTGTAGATGCTCGTGGAAACCCTGCTGTGAGTGAACTCTTGCTGAACATCGACCTGTTTGTCTTCCTGTATCTTTCCTTCACTTTTTAAATTCATATCATCCAAATTCTTCCTTTTTAAAGTATCTTTTTCCTTTCCTTTTTTTCTTCCCCTTGGATAAGAAGAGATGCCCAAGTTTCTTTTCCTGGGGGCAGGTGTCAGTTTACCTACAGTGTATTCTGTTACTCATCTCCATCTGCTCTTGGAGTTAACCGGACCTGCTCTGCTGCTTTTTGGTGGTTGCTTTGACCACACTGAAATCCCCACCTCATTTCTCCTTAACTGGTGCTGAGATGGCCTCAGAAGTGATGCTGATGCTGTTTTACGCAGTGACACTTCTCCTGCAGCCACTCTCCAAGCCAGTGCTTTACAGAGAAACCATTCTGGCAGGGCTGCTGCAGGCAGCTCCTTTTCATTGTGCTCTTTTCCACTATTCATTATTATTGGAAGCAGTTCCTAGTGAATGAAAAGCTCTCGTGACTACCAAGGCATGGGGCTGCCTCGTGCTCTGGGTGTGGTTATGTTTCTGTATGAGCCCATGCAGTTTTTTCTAGCTTCCCTTTAGTATTTGACATTTATTCTTTGTGTGCTTTTCTGGCTCATTAGTTTATTAAACATCAGCTGTTATGTAGGTCTTTGATCCTCTTCAAGTTTAACCGCTTATGCCTGTCTCTTAACCAGTCATTGAGACGTTGCCATGTTCCCTCTCTGCTGGGTACTTCAGCTCATCAACAGACCCTTGTCAGCACCTTTGTCCAAGGTGTTTTCAAAGGTTGTATGATTTATGTGTCAGTTCCTCTTATTATTTTGCAGATTAGCTTGTGGAAAAGTGCAGTTTTCCTCTACAGAAACACATCGTTCGCCTGTGTGTTTATGTGTGTGCGCGCTTTTAATGGTTTCCAAAGTAACCAACTTCTTTATGCGAAGAAAACAATGGATTTGTCTTGAGCATTTGTTCAAAACAGGGGACACCTGAGCTTAATGAGAAGGGATTCCTGAGCTAATGGTTCAGTTTCTTCTTGCAGAGCTCCTGGGTGAAGCCACCCACCTGTGATGATCTGCACTTTGTGCTGCCAGCTGGGACGATGCTGCACTTGGGCACCCCCAATGCCAAATCCACCGTTTACACATCCTCATTGTATGATTCCTGTCCATGTTCCCAAATCTCATGTTTTTTTAAGTGTGATCTCTTCCTACAGGAGATAAATAACATGCCTACAATGAACCACAGCCCCTAAAATGTGGTGGTCCAGGCAGAGATTACTGATAAACTTTGCTCTCCAGGAGATTGGAGCATCTCCCTCTGGAAGGAGCCCTTCCAAAAGTCACCTCCAAGTTGCTAAGAAACAGCTTGTCACCGTGGCATGGGCTGTGATTGGCTGTATCCAGGTAATTAGAAGTAATTTCTGCTTTATTATTAACTATTTATTGATTTCTTTTAGACATCATTTCCCTCTGTGTCCCTGCAGCTACAACACTCCTGGAGCATCTGCATCACCTCTGTGATTTTCCTTCCTTCAGAAACTTGGCTTCCAGAGGCCCTTCCTGGAGCTGTATCCATGACCTAACCCTCCTTTGCTGAATAATTCCTATCGAGGCAACGCGGGTTGCCGGCTGTGTTTTCCATGCTGTGGTGTTTCAGCAAGGCAAATAAATCAGGCTGTCTCCCATCACTGGGCAGCCTTGTTTGCTCAATTTTGCCATTCCATTTCTTGCTTTATTGAATAAGCGTATATTTATGTACCTCGTGTCCTTTTTCTGCCTGTCCATTTTTATTGAACTTCTCTATCGGCTGCACGGTTGGGTTTTCCTGACAGGGTTTTGGATCTTAAAGAGCTATTTCTTCAGACCAGCTGTCACTTCTGTCCTAATCTTGTCCCATGAGACCTCTGCATCGCTTATTTGTCTAGCTTTGCCTGCCTGATATAAGTGCCCCATCACCTTCTCCTCAGCCTTTTTAGTTTTAATACCTTTGTACAGTCAGTCTCTCGGGGGTTTTCCCCCTTCTCTTCCCTACCATGCCAGCCCTGTCCTGAAATCCTTTCCCTGATAATAGAAACACAGTCTCCAGCTTCAGGCTTAAGAGTTATATAGCACACGTCAGTCTGCAACAGACCCAGAGTGCTGCTCCCAGGCTCGAGCAAGCACGCAGCAGCAACGTGGGGAAAGATGTTCCAGTGTTACCCCACTCTGGGGATCTTCTCTTGGCTGATGTTATCCCCATCTAATGAGTTCAAGCTTTAGGATTGGAGAGGATGATTTTTCCATTGATTCACCAGTTTGGGATTGTGCCACATGGTGGGATTTTCCCCTCACCCCAACTTCCCATTTCTTTCAGGAGAGGACTGTAGAGCTTTTGGGATATGAGAAAGCAGAATAACTTTTCTCTAATGGCTTGTATTGCTGCTTGGTGTCCTCCTGTCAAATTCGATGTCTGGGGATGCTGAGATCTGCAGGGCTGAAAGTTGGTGGCTAATGAAGGAGCGCCGGGATGCAAATGAGATTTCTTGTCCTGCAGAGCCAAACACAGGGATGTTATTTGTAGCTGCTCACTTGTGCCATAAGCACCTGTAAAGACTTTATTCTTCATCCCCTCAGTGGAATCACAAATGACAGAAAGAGCTGAAGATGTAATGACCCTTGAGGTAGGAGAAATTATTTACCAAACCTCAGATAAGGCGACCGTTATCTCCTGTGCTGTGTTTAGGGCACCCAATCTGTTGCAGATGTTACCATAGTCATGCTGGTTAATTTAAAATTGTCCTGCATTCCTTGTGCCTCCAATTCCTTTCTTAGGAAACTAAATCCTTTCATTACCCAAATGCAGCAGAGGAGATGAAAACGGTTGGTTCATGGATGGATATGGCCATTCCAAGGAAGCTTTATGTAATTGTTTTTTAAATAGAAAAGCTTCCTCTATTTTTTTTGGACTGGTTCATCCTGGTTCTGTTGTTTGCCATATGTTTTCTGACATATGCTCCTTGTCTAGCAGTTAAAACCTACCAAGACTAAGAAGCCTTTGTTGATTTGTAACAGGCAGAGTAAGAGCTCTTCTCATTTTACTGACAGTACAAACTCGGTAGCAGATATGATATAATACAGGGATTATAAAGGAGTTCTTACTGTTGGTTTCCTGGAATAATTTTCTTTGCGTATGGGTTAAAAGGGTAAGGATTAACAACACTATTAAGTATTGGAGACAGCAGCCCTGTTTGTTCGCCTTTAGCTTTTAAAAGGTGACTTTTCAATGAGCAGACCTGCTATTTGCTTGAATGGAACAGGGTCCCCACGAACTCCCAAAAAACCTGCCTTTTCAGGCAGCTCTCTCACCACCAAGCACCCAATAGGTCTTTCTCCACTGAAATCAGGCCAGGATTGCAGCTTCGCTGTATATGAGAAGACTAATTTATACCTGCAAGACATTATATGACTGGTCGCAGTTTTATCTGTGCATTCAGCTGCGATGCTGAGTAGTGAGTTGTGTTTGTCTCTCTAGTGTGAGATTTATCACTTACCAACCACATATGAACTCTAGTCTTAGTTTTCTTTTTCAGACCAGGGTTTGGAAGCACTTGAAGGATGTCAGACTCATGCAGCTGGAGGTAGCCCTGGGACTTAATTTCACCCACAGTTCTGTTGCTTCCCTGGTGAGACCCACAATACAATACAAGAGGCCATTTACCCCCAGGTCCTGACCTGTTCTTCCTGCAACCTGGCAGTGCTGCAATCAAAACTGTCAAGGAAAGGGATCTACATGCAATAGTTTGACTGTTGCTGTTCTGCCATACTTTTAAGCTAAAGGATTGTCAAGTTTTAATCAGTCCGCATTAACTGTGATGCTCTTGCAGTCAGTTGATCATGGAAGGAAAGGAACTGTTTATCGTACTGAAAGCATTAAGTGACCTCTACTAATTAAAAGACAATGTCAATGCAGCTGAGTGTAGTGCCTGGGTCTTTAGCCTTTTAGATAGACATTAAATGAAAATCAAAGAGTTTGTAGGAAATACATGTGGTAAAGGTAAGAGAACTGTTGGTGGAAATAGCAGGTCAGGTTTCAGTAAGAGTTATTTAAGCCATTAACGATACCTAATATGCCATGCAATCAGCAATTTGCTGAAAAAGGAAAGCTTCCTCCTGAGTTGTGAGATGTCTTCACTTACTCTACTGGATCATTTAGCTTGGAAAAGCCTATGCTATAGTGGATCCAATGTGTCTCTCTGTCCATGAACAAGCTAAATACGTTTTCTCACAAATGTATGTCACCTTCTAAATGACCCAACCATTCATGTTAAGCCCTGTGTTCAGTAATAATGCAGTCAGTGTCTATAGATGCAGTCTTGCTTGCTTTTTTCATTACTGAGGTGTCTGGGAGACACAACAAAACAGGTGGAATGACTACGTACAAGCACATCTATCCCTTACTCCTTGGAGACTATAAAGAGTAAACAGCCCCTTCTGCTTTCTACATTTATACAGATGCAGAGTGAAACCCCTTCAAACAGAGGAGCAATGGCACAAATTCTGTATCACATCACCTGAAGATGCTGCCTGCCTTTGTCCTCCAAGGAGCCACAGTGGCCAGAGAGCTCTTGGAGGAGATGTGAATGCAGTCTATTTGGCATCATTTTTCAGGTTTGTGCCTCACTCTTTGACTCCTTCCTCTGTGAGAAGAAGCAGAAGGAAGGACTGTTAAAATGATTATTTGTCACTTGGAGGAAGTTAAATCACGTGGGAATATAGAGAGGGATGTAATGGTTCAGATTCCGGTGTTTGAGAATGAAGCCATCTTCATGCACAAAGCAGAGGCTTCATGAGGAGAGAGGAGGTGTTCACTTCTCTTCAGATTAGAAGAAATGCTCTTGAAAGTGCAAGGTCCTACACCTGGGTCAGAGCAATCCCAGGCACAGCTACAGGTTGGGCAGAGAAGAGATTCAGAGCAG
>JASSUY010023912.1:0-26654 GCA_032466535.1 Forpus xanthops | reverse complement strand
CAGGGAAGTTGTGAATGCTCCATCACTGGCGGTGTTCAAGGCCAGGCTGGACATAGCCTTGGATGGCATGGTTTAGTGTGAGGTGTCCCTACCCCTGGGCAGGGGGGTTGGAACTAGATGATCTTAAGGTCCTTTCCAACCCTAACTATTCTATGATTCTATATGGTTTCTCTATCTCGCAAACTGCAGCTGACAGATGGGGTATCCAGATCTCTAGATTTTGACTCTTCGCCTCTAACAGACAACTCATCAAGTTTTTTTGATGAAGATTTTATGCCACAACGCAATTGCACCCTTTCTTCTGGCACACACTGACTGTCTACACCCACAATTGGAATGACGCAGTTTTAGACACATGCTTCAAGTCATCACATCCCTTCTGCAAAGAAGCAACCACCCAATATCCCCTGCATAAGTAATCTTTTACTTTTTTACTCTTTCACTGAGCATGCTTCTTGTAGCAATGTTGCTTTGCTAAGACATTCAGTAAAATGAAAAGATGGCTGTATTCAGAGTATGAATAGGAAACAGAAAATGCGTTGCCTACAGGAACACTGAAAGTACAGTAATAGGTACAAACATGGCTGGAGACCTATTCTGGACAGAAGCAGCCTCCAACACAGATTTACGTAGTTCTAAACACCAGATCTAGTATGCATTGTTTAGATAATATCACAATATAGTCTAGGCACTCCTCAGATTCTTATCCTATACTTCCTTAATTACACAAGTTTGTTCCTGAAATTTTATGCAATTCCATAAGGAAACTGTCTGGAAAATCTCTGGCCTTTCAAAGGACCATAGAAAAATCTATGACAGTTAAAAAGCACACAGACATATTATCACATCCTAAAGTTTCTTCAGTCAGCTGCTAAACACCTAAGAAACACCCTTCACAGGAGGACTTAAGAAAAATCAAGTATGCATTCCAATCCTTACACCTACCAATTCCCAGACCACATCATCTTCCCCTCTATAATGCTTAAATTAAGCCACCAGTAGGATGAATATGGCTATAATCCCAGCATCGTTACTTGTTCTGCACACATATACAGCAATCGTGGGTCACTCCTTCCCCACCCATTTGCAAGAAAATACAGAACTGGTTGTTACTGGCCAGCTACCAACAGCAAAATTAAAAACCTGAGTGACAAATGGGCACAGCTGCATCAACTACTGCTGGCTGAGCTGTATGCAGACCTGCCAAATAATAGCCGCCTCTCTTAGACTGAACTGGGATGCATCAGAGCCACTGTCAAGACACAGTTAAGGAGCCATTTTTTCCCATTGAATGAGTTCCTCTTCAATCACAAGTTAAAACAAATTTATACAAAACAAAGGACACTGCGTAAACAAAACCATCCAGCTGAGTAGAAAAACTTCTCCCTGCAGTACCTTCACACCTCAGACAATGCAACTAGTCTGAAACACCATCTGCCCCCACAGTGGAAAGTGTCTGAGACATGTATTTATTACTATTAATAAATTAAACAACATATGCACCCTACAGATGCTTTGAAGCATTAAATAATGGATAAGACTGAAAGAAAAAAATAAAACCCTATTTTTATACCTACATCTCTATTTTGTTTTAAAACAAATAATGTTGTCTTTCCCCTATTTTTTATTTTCAGGAGAAAAAAGGTTTGAGTTTTCACATTCAAGCTGTGGAAGGCTGAGACAAAAAGCCACTTTTTATGTGAGATGTATTCTTTTAAGAAAAAAGGATTGACATTTCTAATGGAAATAAACCCTGAGCAGATCTCACTTAGCTATGAAAGAATCAGTGATGTCTTAAAATGTCCATCACTACATTATAACAACTGCATGACTCCCACTGAATTTGTCTTAATTCCTTTTCAAGAAAGTAATGGTTTGGGGAGAGGTGGGAGGAGAAGGTGTTGTTAGGTTTTCGTTTGTTTGGTTTTGGTTCTTTTGCTTTTTGGTTTTGCTTTGTTTGTTGTTTTTGGGGTTTTTTTGTGTGTTTTTTTGTTTGGTTTTGGTTTTGTTTTTCCAAGTTAAAAGCACTCAAATGACGCTGTTTCAACAGGACAAGCCTCAAGTCAAAATTTGTTTCAGCATCTGCGAGCCTCTTTTTCCTTTAATAGCACAACAGATTTTTTTGTCTGAGGAACAGCCAGAACTGCTTTTTGCAATGGCAATAAAAGTTACCAAACTTTTTGTTTTCCCTATAGACCAACAAAATGAATCATAGCAATAGTTCAAAGCACCACTGCTACCTGCTACCTTAATTACAATCAGATCAGAATAGGCAAAAGTCATAGGCATTCTACCTGGAATACTACCGTCAGCTTTTACCTCATTGCCTGACAACTGTTTGCGTGATTTCTTTTCCTTTTTTCGTTGTAGAATTTTCAGAAAGGCCTTTCATCAGCTAATCCACTTTTTAACTACAATAGCTGTAGTTACTTTTCCTAAAATATATTATGCAGCCACATTTATTCCTTAACCAAAACATGCCCTCTTAAAAAGCAGTCATGCATTCCTGCAAGGAGAAGACTGTAGATTCTGTAACTGTTCCTCTGGAGAAAAGGACATAGTTTTCACCACTGCCATCCCCTCCCTCAAAGAGCACAGGCAAGTGACACAGTGATGCCGTGCTTTATTTCTGCATGTGTGGCATGAAGCCAAGTGATTGCTTCCTTCTATAGAATCTGACATACACTAAGTAATGGGAGTGGAATGACTCAGACTGCAGAAAAATACACAAAAAAAGTCAGTTTGTTTTTCAGCCTATTAGATGTGTAGAGGACTATAGCATATACTACACTCTTCTGCCTGCACTACACTGTCATTCCCAATTGAGGTGCTTCACATTACCTAAAGTAATAATAATGAAAGAAGTATTCAATATGTATTTTAATGAAATTAGCGAAATCAAATACATGTTAAGATTAGTAATAGAAATAATTTAAGAATAACAATCCTTTCATGAAAACTCCTCCAGGTTTTACTATTTAACTAAAAAGCAGCAACTCCCTCTAAAGGGGAAATCCATCCCAACAGGAACATAGCAATTACACCTCATCCTCCATCTTTGTATCTTAATCTGAGTGTGTCATTTTGCACCATTGATTTTTAAGCGGAAATCTCCACTGAGCTCAATGGGGATTTCTGTTCAAAAATCAATGGCACAGTATGGCACACAGTATTTAAATTAACCCTGGAATCTGCTTTAATCTACTTTCTTTCCTCGTGCTTTAGCATGTGGAGAAAACAGTTATTTTTGTGTCTCTACTGAGTGCATTTTAAGAGATTAAATTCACAAGACCCCACACATGTACCAAGAGTTATTATTTTTACTCTTTTAAAGATAAACCTTCTTGATATGTTGGTTTTCCGTAAAATGGCATAGTGGTAGACAAAGTGCAGTTCAGCTGTGTTATGAAGGAGAAAGCAGGATGCAGCAGACTCGGAGTGAGTACTAATACACTGGGAAAACTAAGAGTCTATTGAAACCAACCTAGAAATGTGGTTTGTTTCCAACCCTGTGTATTGCTTTTCATTTACTTTGTAGTCAGGGCACATAAGAATTTGTTTGAAGGATGTTTACTGTACTTTTGCAAGCTCCTGTGTGTGATACAGTGGCTTCCACTCAAATATAACTCTCTTCTGGCTGTCTTATAGAGACTTTGGGACTACTGGGACACACACACACAGAAGTAATTGCTTCTTACTGAAGAAAATTAGAAATGTCATTTTTAGAGTATTTCTTTTTTTCTACACATAAAAAAGGTTTCTACAACCTCATTCAATTAACTTAAGTGAGAAAGAAAGCATTACTGTATCTCCTCCAGTTGTTTCTTGTAATTCTCCTTAACAGCTTCCTCATTGCCCAGCAATGTCAAAGTGTATCCCATGTCTTGTCCTGTAGGCCCAAGGTTTCAAGTCCTTTTGATGGCCTTTGGTCATGAATCTGTTTGGCCTGTATCATTTAGATTTGATTTTCCCTTATCCTGAATGAGCAAACAAGGCTGAAAGGGAGCAGGTTTTACATGGGTTGAGAGTTGTTTCTTGACAGCTCAGCTGAAGGCACCCTAAAACTAAATTAGGAATCTGGAGCACATATCTTCTTGCCACCATGGAACTAAACCCTGAAATATGTTTTATGAAATAGTACAGCCTTGTTCATGGGCCAAAAAAAAATTAAATATATAGAATCAAAAAGAGTTTTGATGGATGCTGGAACGATGTGGAGGAATCAGGCATGATTTTAAGCAGATTGCACTGCTCTGAAGGGGTAGACAGTTCTCAAGGAAATGGTGAGAATGAATTATCCCCCCAGAAATAGCCAAAAACTTACAATAGTTACCAGTAACTTTTCTGAGGTAGTTCTGCCAAACCCACTCTCTAATTCTTCCTCCACACAAATCTAACAATTGTTGAGGCTTTGAGGCTGCAGTGAAATACACACAGGGAAGGCAAATATGCTCTGTGCTTTAGAACTACTTTCAGAAAGAGAATGAAACACTTGTTACAAGACGTGCCTGTTCTGATTCGAGCAAATCAATGGCAGGCTACTGATTTCACTGGGAGCATATTGGAGATGCTTTATGATGCTTTAAAAGGGCAAACTGTAAAAGATCGAGAATCAGTTTGTCATAAAACATTGTTTACGTTGATTGTCGTAGGACTCAGTCTTCATATTTGGCTAATGATCTTACTGCATCCTTGACTGCATGTGTTTCCTTTGCATTATGCCAGTTATTCACCCAAAAGGAACAGCTGGTAAGCTGACTATTCCCCATGAGCTGTTTTGGGAGCTAAGATGTCTTGAAAAGATTCTGTAACCACATGTTCTGATATTTTTTCAAAATACTCAAAGCTATATAAAGGTGAGAAAATTTTAAAAATAAATATTTGATCTCCTAAAAGTAATTGATAGAGCATAGAATCATAGAGCAGCTTGGGTTGGGAAGGACCTAAAGATCATAATGACCTAAAGATCCTGACCTCAGACTAGACCATCTCATTCAAGCCTCTGTCAAACCTGGCCTTGAACACTGCCAGGGATGGGGCATTTACCACTTCTCTAGGCAACCTGTTCCAGTACCTTACTAGCCTCACAGTAGAGAGCTTGCTTATAATCTAATCTGAACTTCCCCTGTTTAAATTTAAACCCATTACCTCTTGTTCTACTGCTGATGCGGCTTGTCCGGGAATAAGGGTTACCCGAGGTAGAGTGAGGGTTACCCGTATTGATGAAGAGTCTAGAGGGTAGTGGCGGAAGAGTTAGTCAACACAATATGAGTGATAAAACAAACTCGATTTATTACGCTACAAACACGTATTTATACACTGTTACACACACACACACACTAGCTGTCCACGCGCTCTTATTCTACTCATTATTGGCTAACACCTGCTGTCCACACGAACAAGTCCAATTGTTAATTAGATGTTTCTTTTCCAGATCCGTATCTTGTTGGCAACAGGAACTTCTGCCAAGGCCCATCTGTCTTTAGCTTTCAGGACATTCTGCAGACGTACAGCTCCCTTCGTCTCCCCTCTATCTCTCAGGACATTCCACAGATGTACAGATCCTTTCATACCTCCTTTATCAGGATCCTGCAATTATTCAGGACTTTCCAGCCTGCCCAAGGACAGCTTATTTACATCTTGTTCTTAACCCTTCAATTTGCTTAGTTTCATCATGACTTGCAGTCAGGCCTAACACTTATGCTAAGTTACACCAATATATTTATGCAGCTAAGATTCTTCTAATTACATGGACTTATATATATATAAAATGTGGTGCAACAACCCTGTAAAGACAATTACAAAACCAGCTCCAAGCAGCACCATCGCAGTGCGAGGTGGCAGGCTCACTCTCTGCAGGCGTCCCCGCAGAGGCTCTGCCCCCCACACACTGCACGAGTCTCAGGTTTTTGCACTTACTGACTGAAATTCACACTCATTCCAACGCAGGTGGCCAGCCTGCATTGGAAGAAGTGCTCAGCAGTATCTATAAGGGTTTACAAGGGTCGATGCTTAACTTATCTATAGTTACTCTTAACTTAACTATCTATGGTTACTCTTAACAGTTTGAAATACATTCTAACTCTTCAAAGCCTGGATTGTTCAGAGCCTCTAACGAGCCATGCCCTAAGTCTCTAAGCCAGCCCACAACATACTGCTACAGTCATTCTCCAGAATCCTCATAGGCCGCCTTCGTTCAGATACTTAATGAAGGAGGAACAGGATGAACAGCCCCAACTTGGTTATTCTTTGTTTATTCCCCATCTACTTAGATAAATCATCATTAACCAAAGCTAGTTAAGATTAATCACAACCACAAACCACAGTTTTCTGTGCTTTCCTGTAAGACTCTGCTCAAGACAGCTGTTTTAGATCAACTGTAGCCAAGTAAGTTTGCTGTCACTCAGTGATATAGTAGCATCTAGTCAGCACCAGATATAGTGTTCACACTCAATAATGCTGCAGGCATGGATGCCCTACTACGTTCAGAATTGAGCACAGATGTTATTACACTTTGTTCTAATAGAGACTTTAGGGAAACAATACAGAGGCCATTATTTCTGAGACTATAAAACCAGCAAGAACAGAAGCCTGGAATTGCTGAATACAGCCTTGAAGTGAAGGATCCTACAGCAAATCTATAATATAGCTATTGTTCCAAGTTTTCTAACTAGTAGCTGGTAGTAGAAGTGTTGTGAAGAATTGGTTTTCCTTGCTAAACAGCTTAAAAATTCAACCAACCTTCTACTGTCCCACCTGCTCAGAAAAAAATGCCCATATTTCAATAAGAGCTTCCATATGAGAAGTTCAAAGTACTTGTAGAGCTTAATTTGAGACACGTAATTGCTCGCTGTCTTAGTAAAATATCTCACATGATAATAACACAGGGAGATTTTATTCTGATCTTAGACAAAAGGAAAGAAGGACATTAAGCAGGATGTTGTAAAAGTGATGAAACTCAAAGAGAATGCATATTTCATTGTTAAAGCTAGCTAAAACCTAGAATTCCCAATACACAGAGAAAAATCACATTTGTATTCATTTAAATAATAATAAATCCTATCCTACTCTGCTTCCTAAATGTCTAAGGATTTTAATAGGTTCATGATATTGTATTTAAATTTTAACTTTCTCATTTTAATAGTAGTGTCTTGATGTAACATGACATGTTCTTATTTTTCTATTGCTTTAGATCTACAAAAGCAGCTATCTCCTAATATGTACCAAATACTTCTCCAGAAGAAAGTATTTGTGCTGATGCTACAGTGAAAAAAAAATATGCCAGTTACGAAACATTATTACTTTAGATACGTCCAGAAACGATTAAAAATAGTTTTAAATAAATTCATGCTGCAGAGCTAATTATAAAAATTAAGCCCGAAGCAATTAGCTCAGAAGAAATGAAACTTTCAAATAAGCTTTGCAACATTTCGGGTCACAAAAGGTGACAAGGGCTACTGGAGAACTATACCAGTGCACAGGTGAAGTTCATGCTCTTGGGGATGTCTCTGAAAGAAGCTGTTTCCAAACAGCTAAGCAATACTCTGTGAAAAACATCTGCTTTGCCCGCAGCAAGCTATCAGTAGGGAAGATGAGACTGAAAGTAGCATATAATTTCCACATTTTGTGTAAGCATATGTATAGTAACCAATCAGTCATAACTGTCTCCTTTTCAGTTTTCAGGAAGAGGCTTGCCTCTGACCCAAGTCATGGAACAAAAGGCTGCTCCACATGCTTTTGTGCAAAACTTTCATATCAAGGAATGTACAGCTGCATAATTTTTGTTTTCCTTTTTATTCTTTATCATGTAGATTGATTCCCTAAGAAAAGGAATATGTTTGGTATAAGCAATTTCAGGTGCTTTCCCAATGGGAAATACAAAGCCCATCATTTCTAAGAAAACTCATGTGATGTTGGGAAGGAATCTCTTGTTACAATACAAAAGTCACAGCCATAAATAATGACACTTTCTCAAACCAGCAAGGTCTATCCCATTTCCAGTTGAAAATACCTGCCAGAATGCCTGAATATTCACTTTGTATGGCACAGAATCACATAACATATTAAGCACTACAGAGGAATTAAAGACCCAGGCTTTGAGATCCACATATTGACATTCATTTCTCCAAACACTCTATTCTCTTCAGTAAGTCACAAGAAGGTTTAAGTTCATTCAGTCTTCCTTGACTGTCTTCTGAGAGATAGAATTGCGATGTTAAATACAGCTCTTCAGTTGTAAATTACCTATAGCTGTGCCTGGGAAAGGCTTCACTTCCAACTGCTTTTCTAGGTCTTTAACACATCAGCATGGACCAAAATCCCTCAAAGAAAAGGGTTTTCTTTTTAAGCTAAGCTGCAATTGTTTACAGGACTATTTAGAGCCATACAAGCTTCAGAATACATTCAACATCTATTACTTATTTGTTCTACACTGTGAATCTTTCCTCTGTGCTGCTCTCTGAGTTCAGATGTGCAGGTGACCTGCAATGCGAACTTTCTTTCTAGCTTCAGGGCATGAGATTTCCCAGTGAGTCTGGCCGCTTCTGAGCTACTCTGCCCTGCTCTTTGATGTGGTCAGTCTCTCTCACGCTCACCCTCCTCACCCTTCTTTTGGAGAAAACCACACAAGAACATATTCAAAACATGAAATACAAGCACACATAGGTTCTCTTGGACTTTACCAACTAATCTACTGCATAAGGACAGCAAATTTACATGGCAACTAGTTCTACTGTGGGCTTCCACCAATAATGTTTTATTCTCCCCTTCCAATTCTACAGTCACATTAGCTGTATCTGTCCTTTCTTCATTCCCTTTCACTACCTAACCAGAAAGGCCCCAGTTTGAAGCTTAAACCTGAGCTCAGAATTCTGATGTCCTATAGGCAACTTTAAAAACACCTTCCAGGAAATTCATTCTCATAAAATAAAAATTCCCAGTTTTCCTGGAAATGCTTATGCTGCTCCTAAGAATTCACATTACAAAGCTCGAATTGTTAATGTTCACATCTGTGAGCCTTGTATAGTAAGAATCATAAAGCACAAGAACAATGGACCTTATTTTCAAGTACATTCATTGGAAATGTCCTAAACCATTTTATAAATTGGATTTTCTTTCTAACACAGCATACTGCACAACATGTCCTTTCGAATGGCATGTGTCCTTTGGAATGACTCGGACAATGATCACTTTGGGGTGGCTATACCACTCCCAGCATACATAGTCAAACCTTTTTATCTCATTGCAAGAGTTTGAACAAGCAGAACAGAACCTTGAAAATGTGGATCCAAGACACACAAATAAGGTTTTGCTTATGAAGTGACAGATGTCTCAGAATCACATCTTTTTTTTAGTAACGAACACTTGCACATTGTTACAGGACACAGCTTTGTCAATCATTGGATGCTATTAATGTTAGTGTGACTAATAAATAATTTAAACTTTTTTAAGCTGTTCTGCTGCAAGAAGATTTAAAGACTCTCTTTCTATTTAAATTATAAGAAGTAAGAGCAACTTGGACATATAATGCAATCAGTTTTATAATTGACAGGCATGATTACATTTTTCCAATAAAATATATGCCAGTACCTCAGCAAATTATTGCCTAATGCAGTATGAATCTGGCATTAATGAAGAAATTGAAAAATAACAGCAGCAGCTTGAACTACAAAAATCATCAATGCATATTTGAGACTAATGTGATTAAGAACAACCTGATGTGTGAACACAGATTGCTTCAGCATTTCTCATTTTCATACAGTTTACCAGATTCCACTAGCTGATCTAGATTAGAGATGTTACATGCTCATCCTGTTTTCTAAGTGGAGCAAAATTAATATTACTGTGATTCTATTCAGTTAGTGAAGGCAGATGGATTTTTCAAACTTGTTTGCCCTAGGATTAGATGAACATGAGCTTGCAACATTTTAAAGCCATCTACACATTCTGAAATTAAGTGAAAGCCTGCAGAATTAAAAAAGATTCAAAAGGAATAAAGAATGGCTCTTCTTCTTCTTGCCAAATGGGAAAGGATTAGATGGTATGTGAGCAATGACCAGTTCTTAGCCGTATTGTTTCAAACTAGAAAATAACTGTCATGGGCTCAGAAGTGATTTGGTATTGAAGCTTCAACGTCTCCTTTTGCTTATTGGGAACATAAACAAAACCTGCTGGATTACCTGTGAAAAAATAGCCTATATACCTTTCTAAAGCTTCTCAGGAGGTGGACAATTTCATATCTATCAAAAAATATATCCCCTCCTCCAAATAGCAATGTCATATCCACTAAACAGCAAATTCACATTTTTCAAGTACCATGTCTGAAGTACCTCAGAAATAACTTTGACAAATTCAACCCACTTCTTGCTGGAATAAAACTAAGTGCAAGCTGACATGGGCCATTTCAGGTGCCCTTAGGACTAATGCCTTTTCTGCCTCTCACCCCACCAGTGAGGAGGCTGGGTGTACACAAGAAGCTCGGAGGGTACACATCTGGGACAGCTGACCCCAACTGACCCAAGGGATATTCTGTACCATATGATGTCATGATGTTAGTATATAAAGCTGTGGGAAGAAGAAGGGGGATATTTGGAGTGATGATGTTTGTCCTGGCTTGGTTTGTTGCTTGCTTTGTGGGATTTTTCAGGGTTTCAGACTTTACCTCAACTTTACTAAGAAGATTAACCCATGAGATGAGATTTTCTGTGTGTTTTCATGCTTTTCAGCAATTCATGTTGACATCAAACCTCTTCTGTCATAGAGCAGATGGAAAATGCTCAAAAATATCACAAGAGTTTTGCCTGACGTATGAAGAACTCAGCCCAGAGTCCCTGCACAGTTGCCTAGTGAGTATGGCAGACTGTCAGGGATAATTCTTTCTGGTTTAATAGTAGCATGGTTAAGGTTTCAGAATGAGTTCTTCAGCTTTTTTTGTCACAGAAGGTAGCCAGTGACTGTCAGTGAATCATTGCAATTCTAAATTCTTTACTGAACACCACTCCTTTGCTTACTTCTGCAAACTCCTTACTGTCCATGGTTTTACTCCTGTGAGGGTATTTTGTCATTAAAATGCAAGCACCCAACCATACCACTGTAATTAGTTACAGTCAAACAGATGTTTCCATCACACACCCATTTATTCAAAGGCTGAATCATCTTTACAATCAAACTGACTTTGGCATAGTAGAGATTCTGCCTTCTTGGAAAAGTTTGTTTTCTCATCTATGGAAAAAAAAAAAAAAGAAAAATGAAAAGTTTAAAATGTTTTTTTAAAAGAATCTATTCAATCATGTTGTCATTAGAAGTATCAATTTCAATACACATTAATGAGAAGCTAAGATGCTGATTTTCAGAGCAGAAGACATTTATTCTCTGTCAGTGTTCTATTCCAATTACACTAAATGCTTAATGATGTAAGTCTAATCACTCTCTGGAACACACAGCGCTCTCATATACTACTGACAGCTCTCTGTCATTAGAAGATCATAATGTGGCAATTTAGAGGAAAGATTTTTTTCCATACTTCAACTATTTTTAAACATTTTGTCCATAAAAGTGCAAGTTCATGTTACAGATTTCACAAATACCCCAATGCTTCTGTTTGGGCTAAACAGTCCCTTTAGTGCTTTCCAATACACTTTCTTACTGCTGCATGTCCTTGATCACCTATGAGATTAAATTCTGGTAAAATCTTTAATATACCATTAAAAGCCTTTCAAGTGTCAAGAAATCACTGCTTTCTTTCATTGCCAAGGAGACGTTTAAATAATATATCAAAAATATGCAGCAGTGTCACTGAAGAACACATTTAACAGACAGGTTTCCTTCAGGTTTTTTCTCTTTCCCCATCAGAAGTAACCTGGTATTTGATCTGCTTTGCACTGCCAGCCTGAATGTGATTGTGGGTTATCAGTTACCATCTAAATGGATGAGACTCACTGAAAACACCACTTGTGTTTATAAAATTAACAGTATCTGGAATTCTATCGACAAATTTCAACCTCTCTGGTGCTTTGATGGAAACACTAGCAATGGGGCTTTCCTATTTCTTCTAATCAACTACAACAATGGGAAGGGAACTTCTCTGGAGGTGGCTTAAGGTCAAATCATGTCATTTCTGATGTTCATAGAATCTCTGAACTAGCTATTCATTCTTTGAGAAAGGGTAATCACAGCTGTAAGCCTTCACTGCCGTGCCTGAACTACAGAACCTACTTCAGATCCAGAAATCTTTGCCACTGCCTCCAAATTGCTGTGGGTTTATGCAAACTGTTAGTCTATTTAATTGAATATATAATATATAGACACCGCTTGAAAAACACTGTCTTACTATCAAAAGTGACATGTCTCTTTCTAGAGTAGCTAAAAAAGGTTAATGGATACTTTAGTTTTGGTATTTGATATACACCATAGGAAACTCAGGTATATGCACCATATAAAATAGACTTGCCACTTGTTTTTTACAAATCATGTAAAACCTATACATCTAATTTGCTGATGCAAGTTCATGCGTAACAGTTGTCTATACGCACATTTTACAGTGATTATGACTAGCTGCATACTTCTGAGAATCTACTGTAAGCCACACAACCAAGCTCATAGTATATTGTTACCAAGGTTATACAGTCAGTGAATTTACCATCTTATCTTTAGTTTTGAAAAAGAAGCCACAAAGAAGTAATTTACTTGCAGTACATCTTCAGTAAGGTGAAGCTTATTTTACCCACCTATAGCTTGAGAAGGCAGGATTCTTAAATTTGACCTAAGAGCACTGTCAATTCATCCAAGACAGCTGAACAGCATGAGAGCACCAACAAGTAAGATTCTCCTCACTAGCACTCTGCCTGCAACTCTCCCAGAGTATTCTTAATGATTTTTGGTCAGCCTCACCCCAGCATCATCATCAGCTACTTCTACACTGGCTGGTTTGCTCCCACACAGCCGGTCTTGCCAGCCCAAGAGGGAGCATTCATGTATCTCAGGAGTGCAGCAGCCAGCAGGCAAAGAGCATTCCAGCTCCTCTGTTCAGCCTCCAATGCCTGGCATAACACATTTGATGAGATTAAATGGCATAAGGAAGTCTTGCACTGGTCTCCGAGGCAAAAGCCACCTGCAGCGTGAACTACTGCTAAAGTCCTCCTAAAACGGAGGTGAAGGGGAGCTGCCATTAACTTAACAGGCAGTAGCAGCATGAAGCATTTTTAATCTGCAAGGTGCATGTAACTTCAGAAAATTGGTTGAAATTCATAATATCTAAATTACTAAAGAAAACCAATTTTCAGTTTGTTGTAGGTTATGTCTTTCTCTCTCTTTACGATTTTTTTGTAAAGCACTGTGATCTTTCATTGGGGTATTTACTGCTTAGTTATATATATTTGCTTATATACATACGCATACAGATCAAAGAGGTTATATATATAACCTCTCTGAGGAAGAAGTTCAATTGTCAGGCAGAAAGTATCAAGGGGGCTGATAACAACCTCCTTTTAACTCGAAATTGACAGTCAGTATTAGTGTCTGCTTTGTGACTAACAAGTTAAAACCCACCTGCAGTCAAGAAGGAGGGACTCTTAAGCTCCCAGCAGCATGAGCTAATTTTCATTGTCAGCATTGTCAAAATTAAAATGCTAAATACTTGCTATACAATGACGATATTCCCATTATGTTCACTACTTCCTTTAGGAGAAAAAATGTTTATGTGTAAAATGGTTCCTGGAAAATGTTCAGGACTGACAGCTCCAAGGAGTAAGGCCCTTTATTTATGGACAAGGAAGATAGCATAGGAAGGGCAGCAACAAAAGATGCTCTATTACAATGTTTCAATTAAAATCCCACCTGTTGACAACTTTCAGCCACTGCTCTAAGTCCAGGCATGCCCTTATTTTGGGTAACATTTCAAGCGCAAATGCCCATCTTTGTGTCAGATTGCTGCAGTCCCCATCAACAGCTACCAGATAAGTACCAGAACCAGGATAAACTTCCACTGCAGACCAGTGCACATAAAATGCCTATATGAAAATTAAGCATTTGTTACAGAATTAGGTCATCTCAAATTTATTATTAGATAATTACCCACTAAAGAAGACTGCTGATACACAGATGACCCCAATTACATTTCTGTTAATTCATAAAGGAACTCTATAACTACTTCCTACTATTCTGCACTCAGAAAAACACTGATTTCAGCAAGAACAGAAGTTTGATTATGTGAGCATTACACTTTGTGTGGCTGTTAAGCTTATAAAACCACACAACCCAATACTACTTCCAAAATGCAATCTCACAGACAAACAAGTATCTGGATACAAACTCCAAATTATCCTATGCTGGTATGAATATGGGAATTTAATGCATGATCTGGGTACACATGTATACATTTTTCCTGCTGCAGTTCCCAGCTTACGTATGGATCGTCCTTCCTTTGCTCCTCCATAGTATAGCCGTAACAGCCAAAGAGACTAGAAGATGGAGGTCTAACACTCAAACGAGCAACAGCAGACAGCAGTGAACATAAGCAATCTATTAGTGATCCCTAGACAATCCCAAGAATGAGCTGAGTAGCTGCCACTGCCTAACTTGAGATTCCTTAAAGAGAACTAAAGCAAAGATAGCTGGAGGACAAGAAGCAAGTGCTGGAAGGGATGATACTAGATAAAATATAGAAGGCAACCAGAATAAAGAGCCTGTGGACACCCAGAACAAATAAAAACTCTCTTTGAAAGTGTACGGTCTTCACAGAACCAAAGATACCTGGATAACTGGCTACTAAAAGCTTGTGGACGGGGACTACATACCACTGCTTATATTTTTCAGTTGCTTGTTTAACCCATTAAACTAGCTCATTAGAGGACAGATTGTCTTCTTATTGTTTGCTGCTCACATTTATCGCTTTGGTAACTTGTTGGTATTCAGAAAATAAACAATCTTCTAGCTTAACAACATTGTCAGTGACTCTGCCACACTTCCGCTTGTTGCTTTCTGCAAAGCTTAATGCAGTGTGGTGCCTTCACTTACAGCTTGGATAATCAATAGCAGGAATAGTTAAGGGTGATCCTACCTGGAACACCTACTGACTGCTCCTATTAGAGAAAGTGTCTGAAGAGCTCAAGAGCAAGTCTGATGAATGATTAAAAGTTCTGGAATACCTTGAATTTGTGTGTGCACACAATGCAATAATTATGCAAGTAACATTTTATTTTTACAGACAGATTTTTTTGAAGCCCAGATTTGAAACAAAATCTGTTTCAAGCAAAATCTTAATTTCTTTCCGAAACGTCAAACCATAATGTCATCAAAAGTTTGGTACTTTCTCACACTTTCTGCTCAGCTGATGCTCTTTCCATTTTCAGTTTGAATATTCAATTTACTTTTGCCAAACTCGTGCTGCATTTTCTACCTTAAAAACTGCAATCCTTTATTCCTGTATCTAAGATGCCTTCTGTATTTCAAAGCAAAAACTCCAAAGCCTTTGAAACAAGGGATACACATTTGGGTATGTAGGTACAAGGATAACATCTGTGAGAAAGCCATCTTTTACCCTAAAAATTCATTGTTTCATGCAACAGGCACTGACAGAAGACTTTAACATACAGTCAATAATGTCTGTGAAAAAGAGGAATGCTGAATGGTAGAATATTAAGAAATGGCAGAATAATTATTGCAGCATTCTGCCTGCTATCATCTGAAATATCAATAGAAAGCTCAATGCTACTGACAGGATGGTTTACTAAAATTTTCCTATACTAGTACAGCAAGAATTCACAGGAGAACTTTTGAATTAATAATAGAGCAGTTAGGTCAATGATCTAAAAAGATCTGTTCAGCATAGGAATATTTTCTAGAAAAAAATCTGAAACACGAGCTGTAGCAGAAAAGTAAGCTATAAAAGGGAATGAGGGTTTCTTTCAGGATGGCTGTTTATTGCAAATAATTTCCCAGAATAAAGTATTATATTGTTAGAAATTACCCAGGATAGCAAGAAACTCATAATAAACAGAGAAACCACCAATGTATGGCTCAATACGAGGATAAGGTAGTCTTGACCGTTCTGAAAGGATGAAATTATTTACTCAGCAACTGGAAGGAAAAAGAACAAAACAAATATAACAGAGATTTCCTGAAAAACTAAACAACTATTTAGGTCAATTCAAGTTCAAAATAAAGGATTAAAGGCTAAATCCAAAGCCTACTAAAGTCTATGGAAGTTTTTAAAAGCTCTTAGGTTGAGTCCTATCAGACAGGGAACTGAGGTTAGATTCTCAAGCTATTTATCTTGCAGAATTTTTACTTAGCTGCATTCCTCTTCCGTATCTGCTTGCATCTTTCACGCAGTCTAATTTTTTTACCAGTTGTCTCTTTAAAAAACACCTAGCTCAATCAGAGAAAATACAGGAAAATAGGATGTGTACCACAGATCAAGTGGCTAGGCTGGATATGACAACTTGGAAAACTGTGCAATTCATCATTAGAATGGACAAAATAGCTCTTACAAAATAACTGGCCTAAACTTTTTCTAGAGACTCAAAACTAGATGAGTCCAAGAAGCGCTTCTCTCTCCCACTGAGCATCCTAGGTTCTCAGGCACACTGAGACTGCTCAAGCTGAGTAAGAGCCTTTGCCAAGCAAAGAGCAATTATTTCGCTCTATCCTACAAAGTCACATTATCTGCCGTCTGCTTATACTTCAGTGCTTCCACCAGTCAGCATTTATCAATGAACATGGTGTCCACACATGGACTTGAAACTGAGCACACCTGCACCAGGTGGATCTGTGAAGACAGTGTAATAAAAACATGTGAGCTACATGTATAGACCTCCACCTATACTCCATGCTACATTTCATTTTGTACGGCATTCTGCATTCTATTCAAGATCCTTTGCCATCCTGTACCATGGCCAAAAAAGAACTGCACACATATGTACAACAAATGGTTGCATAAGGACACAGTGCCCAACAAGAGCCAGGCCAGCCCTTCCACAGGAAGTATATCAGAAAACATCATATAGTTAACAAGTGGATGAGCAAGTCCTTTGGTAATAAGCCACTAGAGAAACAGTGCTTCTCCTAGACCCAAAAAGCCACTACAACACTGAAAAATCAGTGAAAAAATACAGTGGAATATTTCTACAAAAGATGTATTCTTCACAAACCATGCAGTCCTCAGTGCATCTCTAGCACTACGTTTTATCAGAAAGGACATAAAGTGGCACCTGCATCAACACTCCAAAGCAGAACAAGATCTGACATCACAGGAAAGATACTGAAGAACTTGATTCACAACCACATTACTCCCAATTCACAAACATGTAACTCTTTTTTCTTTGAAGGGAATTTATGCCAGCATAAACCTGAGTAACATAGCAGTAAATCAAGCTCAGAATTTAATATTCATGGTGGTTCAGCTCAATTTTATTTAGTGCAGGTGTTCACTTAATTTTGATGATAGGTTCTGGGGGGAGGGAATAGTCTGCTGTTAATTCATTTCTACTGCCTGGTGGTCTCAAGCCCCTATGCCACTGGTCCCATTCCTGTGTACTTCATAGACTTCTGAAGAGATGTTTTCTTTTGTTTACTATCTACAATGCCTTCATTTAACCATGTTTTTTCTTTGCTACATTTGTAGTATCTCAAAAGCAGCAGCAAAGGGTACTAATAAAAAAATAAAAGACCACACAGAGGTAACGTAAAACTCAAAAGAAAATAAAAAGCAGAAGAAAAGCTTAGAAAGAACTCGCAGGAGAGAATAAAGACACATCAACAGGCAGCAGCAGTTTCAACTTGGCTGCCAGTTTTTCTATCGTGCAATCACATCCATTGTCTGCAAGCCACAGGTGCACAGCACATGGAACAGACAAAAATGCAACGGGGAGTGAAGACAGTTAACTTCTGAGCTCATGCTGTATTCATCTCAACTTTCATTTTTGCATCTGTTGTTCTGAATTTTAGTCTAATTTTGTTTTTGTTCTGATTTCAGAGGAACTGTACCAAAAATGCAGTATAGTAGAGAGGGTCTGGGCTTTTGGAGAAAAAAAAAAACAAACTACTTGGCAACCTGCAATGTGAAGACAAGGCTCCGTGCTCATCAGACAGGCAACTCAACAATTGTGACTCTGGTTACAGTGCATAGTTGCAAAGCAACTGCCAGGTAGGATGCTCATCAACTCAAATATCAATATAAGTGTAACAATGCAAATATGGATTTTGTGTAGAGTGCAAAAAGGCAATATGGGAAAGCTATCAGTTATAATAATGAATGGTAATATTGTCATAATGGTTGATTTCACTGTTTATCACGAACCAGGTAGGTATAGATTACGCTTGGATGACAGTCTTTTGATCTTGGATGTTTTCCCCATCAATAGGGCACTTTTTGAAATTAGATGAAGGCTGACCTCTTATTCTTTGTTTTCATCACCCTCCAATCAGTGGGAGGAAATCGGCCCCCTGGGAACATTTGATTCACATTGGCTCACTGTGTTATTTCAGCTGCGAAAGATGCTAATGAGCTAATATCAACTTTCCTAGCAGAAAATATACACATCGCTTTAAATTTTTGGCGAGGAACCAATATTTCATCATTTTAAGCAAGACTTGTCATTACACTGCAGCAAAAGAAAAAAGCCCAACAAATTAGAGACAAGTTCAATCTACCTAAAGGGCAGAATCTCGTGCAGTCTCCTTCCAATATGTAATGCAGAACAGCAGACACATAATTTGCTGTGGAAATTAGTTGTCAGATTATATTCTGTGTTTTCCCAGTTGGACAGAACAGGGCAAAATCCCAAGAAACTTTGAGGATAATTGATTTCTCAAAGCAAAAACCTCACTGAAAGGTTTCACATACTCTCAAGGAACTCACCTGTGACCCACAGACAGGCAAACAAGTGGACTAATGAAGGGCAAGAGCACCCAAAGGTGTGAACTTTACACTTATGGGTTTTCAATTTCAGGGGTGAATCTTCATCTTTCACACACAGAAATAGAAAAATCGGTCACCTTAAAATAGCAAGGAAACTTGCAGGGTTTTAGAAGAAAAACAATTTCAGCTTGACTACTCTATGCGGTTTTCTATTTGTAGGAAGAACTTCTAAGAAGGTTTAAGATAGTAAAAGTCTCTGTTCCCTTTTTTCCCCTCAGTTCCCTTTTTTGCCACTTTTGGGGAAATATCAGTTGCATGGCAAAAAGATTTGTAAAGTCTTTCACAAAAGTTGCAATGTTTTCGACTTTTACAGAATGAAATATTACATGTAGAAAAGAGGATACTCCATCATTTGGTAAATTTATCTGGTTTTAATAAACTATTCATTTAAGCCTGAATCTCAAGCAATTATGAGACTGGAGTGGTTTTTTTTTTTTTCAATAATCACACTTCTCTTCCCCAGATAACTTTTTTTAATGTCAGAGAGGTCTAGAGCACAGCATTTCTTGAAAAGTAATTATAGATGATTTGGCATGGACTATTTTGAGACAGAGAAATTTCTAAGTTTTCAAGATTTAAAGCAGGATATAGGCCATTCTTTCCTTATTTTTTAACAGCCAACTTCCTATCACACATTCTGCTTCTCTTAAAATCCTCTAAGAAGACCAAAAGGTTCCATGGAACATACCAAGAATTAAAACTTATTTTTTCATCCATTTTCTTTACTGAGCAATTTTCCAAAACTTCTTTATCTTTGAAAAAGAAGCCTACGATTTGCCTGCCTGCCACATTTTCCTCTAAAAGCAGTGAATTAGCTTTCAAGTGTTACGAAGATGCAAATTAGACAAAATAGGAAAAAAAATTACCACCTGTACTATCACTTTATACACTGAAAATCAGAAAATTTTAAATTTGTACAAAATCACTGAAAGTGCAAATTTAAAAATTTCCATACATCATAACCAAATACTTCTACTTCACAAAGTAATATAAAGAAATGCTTTTGGTTTGGTTTTTAAACAGCCATTAATTTCTGGTTATTTAAGTAGGTATGCAGCTGGTTGAAAATTGGTTCAACTTGTAATATTTGATCCAGATTTTTGTAAAGTTTGAAAGCATTTGTAGATGGGATTTTTGTTCAGTCCATTGGTGCTGACATCTGTAGTGCCACCTCCTCCAGCCTTTCATTTGTTGCCTATTTCTAACTAAGTTATTTTAATACCGATTTTATTGTTTTCAGGGCCTTACTACATAAAAATAATTTATACTTTCCAGACAACCTAATGTTAAGACTCTGAAAGGAATGAATGAGATTAGTCCATTTGCCTGAGCTATGAAGCTGCTACATAAGACACTGATTGTCATTAGTGAAAAGACAAATCATTCTTTGTCTCTTAATGGCTTTAGAAGGTTCCTAGAACTCTATTGACTACATAAATAGCAAATGCATCATCTAGCACACCCAAAACAGCTACGTACAATGCCGTATGAATCACTGCTGATCCTTTCATATGCCATTTGCTTTATTGAGTATGAATTGATCCACAAAGAGAAAAATCCACAATGATACTTGCAAATCATGTTTCCCTTGTTTCAGCGTATCATTTTTATTTTCAGTTCTCTTTTTCTGAGCTATCACAGTGATACTAAACACTGATTAGATGACAGCAATTCAAATTCAAACCTGGTTTCTTCTACAGTTTTCAAAACCCAGTTAAAGTGTTGGTCAGAGGTCACCTTTTAAAAAAATTATAGTGGTTTAAAAGCTTCATCATTTGCATTCTATTAAACAGCTTCTGAAAAACAACCAGGGAAAGAGAATTTTGGAACATCATGTTCTATGGCTATATCTTCTTTGCCTTACAAGCAAAATCACTTGAGTGATTGCAGTACCAGTACACACCATATGGTTTCAGCATGCAACAATCCTAAGCACCAAGTCCAGAACACAGTAATGAACACTAGGTTTAATTGTATACTGCTGCACAATGCAATAAGGGCCACAGGCTAGATATGCAATAGTTTGCTACCGAACATGAACAAAGATTTCTGCATGGACATCTTTGCATGGTGTAATGAGAGCCATAGACACAATAAATAAACAACATTGGTAAGACTTTCTGGTGTGCTGGCAGCAGATGCATGCTATTAGGCTCTTTTAAATTATCAGTAGAGAAGAAATGCTTCCTAAACAAAATCTCTCCACCTTCTCTAACATCCCTGACACCATAAACCTAGAGAAATCCACTTACAAATACCCTTATTCTAAAATCCTTTAACCAAGAAAAACCACTCTTTTACTACTCCATTATTTTTTATTGGCTGTTCTAAAATAAGCAGGAGCCTGAACGTGTATATTGCATGATTGTTATACTGCCATATCAATTTCACTTTATTCATGAATATCAATACAAATGGCCCAGAACTTGGCACAGAGATGCTTTGCTTATAAATTACAGTGTTCTTTTTCTATGATTGCAGTCATATCATGTCCTTTTCTATTTAATTTCACTTCAATTTTGAATTCTGCACTCCTCCCTTGCACAGAAAAAGAACAATTTCAAAGATAAATTGATTAATCATAGTAATTACTCATCTATAAAATATGCACTTTTATCACATAAATACAAATAAAAGCAATGGTGTCTGTGTCCTTCTTCACCAATAAGACATATAAACACCACTATTAATTTTGTGATAGGAGCCTGAGGTGTTCATGACACTTCTGAAATATGCACATTGGAATCTTGGCCACCTTGAAATCATTGTGTGTTTTGACAACAGTCAACTGAGGTGGAGTTTCTTCCTTAAGCTTTATTCTGCTGGCTATCACTGAAACATGCAATCTGCATTTTTTTTCTAGGATTGTGTTCAGCGTCTCTAACAAAGACTGTATTTAATTTAGAAATTACAGTAGCATGACCCTTTCTTTTTTCAGTTTTGTACAAACATGCTATGGAAATAATTACTGTTCTGACAATTTTCAAAGAGATATTTCCAAGTAAGGAAAAACATTAATCATTCCTGCTAATTACGTACTAAAAATAGTTGGTTTGGGATTTTTTAACTACACAGGTCAAAGAATAAGGATGAATCCAGACTTCAAGTGGCTTTTTTCTCAGGCCCTCACTGCCAGCACTATTCCTTCACTCAGCTCCTAGTCTCACAGTATTTTCAATTCTTATTTTCCCTACGTATTGTGCCATACATCACCTCATGCAAACATGTACAATACAATGTTTCTAATTACGCTTACAGTTAATGCTTCCAGAATCATATTGGTGCAGTTCCGATTATTGCTAAGACTCAAAAGATTACTTCCTCACATGAAACCTGTTTCACCTATGGCACAGATCTTAACAAACATGGGATCTAGTGCTGAGTATAAAGCTTGTTTGCACTGTATCTATATTAGTTGAGTGAAAGATCTCTTTGCTTGCAGATTGAAGAGGCAGCTGAATTTCAGTGGAGCTGTATTTATGACTTTCTCCATTGGTTCAAAAAGGTTTTAGAGCTGTTCATGGTGCTAAAGAATACAACATTTTCTCTACAAATCTCTGCTGCTGCCAGAGCTTATGTGCCTATCCTAGTAAAAATGTCTGACTTGCACGTTAGGAAAGGCTAGAAATTTTAAGAATACTAAGTCAGTGGAATTGATGGGCAAATATCTGAAGGCAGGCTCTAGGCCCTCAAAGCTTTCTTCAGGATTTTGCACTGAGCTCTAAAACCAACTGGCAAGATGTCATTCAAAAAGGCACAGGAATATAAACTGTATTCCAACACACCTATTTTTGCATGCATCAAGATAAGCAAAGCATCACATGCTGCTCCTCTATACACAGCCTTTAGCGAGGCTCTCTGCAGGAATTTCACCATCCCCAAGAGATACTGGATCAGGCTATGAGCCATTTAAATGGAGGCTTTCTCATCAATGAAATTTCAGATTATTTCAATGGCAACATTAATAAGCCCTGTGGAGTTATCAGCAGGATCAATATAATTACAGGGAATACCTACCTGCAAGTCCTGTGGTCAGTTCCCACAGTTCCCAAACATTTTCTACTCAGATATACCTGAACTTTGCTTTGTTTGTTTCACCAGGAATGCAGGTGTGAGTTTTTATTCAAAACATATTGGAGAGTAGCTATTCCTCTTTTCATATTTCAGACATAAAAGAGGGACTTAGAGAAGAATATGGTTATCTGTCATTAGTGATAATTTTGCTCCCCTTTAGAGTAAAAAGTTTGTCTTTCACAAGCAGAGGAAAATAAGGGATCCTTACCAAAACTGGCCACTTGTTAAAAATAAAATGTAGCTTCTAAATAAAGCAAATACTTCAAAATCAATCCACCTATGGAAGAAAGTATTTTTCAAATGATTACAAACAAAGTCTATTTTTGGCTATTTCATGAAGAGAAAAATTGAGTCTCAATACATCAGAAAATTGTTGGTTTAATAACAATTTACCTACCTCTTGTGATTAATAAGTGGTGCTATCCTAAAGCATGATTATTTATGTCCTCGACACTACAGGCTACTTAAAATGTTTTTTATTTAACGTAACATTGCTACTCTGCAGAGCAAGTGAGAATTTCTGCAAAATTGTACATAAAATATATTCCTTTTACACTAATTATAATCAAACAGCCATACATTTATCATGTTTTCATATGTTTCAGTTTTTAAGTGTTGAAAATCCACAAAACAATAGATGTTTTACTTTACCATTGTACTGAAAAAGCATGAACGCTGTTTGTAATGCAAGTGTAAGACACACTGGCACAAGACCACAATAAATTATGACCCATACGAAAACAAGATGATCTTAAACCCTTTATCCTAATAAGACTTTCTTAACATTAAATAGCAACTCTAATCCCTTAGCCATTAATTTTCCCATGTTTCAAATCTGGGTGTAATTAAGAACAATGCATTGCTGCCTATGTGGTGAAGAAAATGGCATGCTGATGTGATTGATTATGTTTATTTAAACTGGAGATGTCTGACGCTTTCCAGTGATACTTCATTCAATTTTTATTACTATTTTAGGCATAAAGATAAGCTTTTCATTTCCCCTGTTGTGACCCACTTAAATAGAACTTAAGAAGAATTTGAGAAGCATTAAATGAAAGAATATTGATATAGTAGTTCTATGGGTCTCTGGGCTATACAAGTCTAGTGAAAATGAAATTAGGTTTAATATTTTTATTTACTATTGTCAGGGATTTATTTAGAAAGCCAATTCTAAACCATAATTATAAAACATCTAATACATACCTTACAAGCTGCTAATGACAAGAAGAATTAGATAGGATATATTACAAATTCTATCCAATTTTATTATATGGCCTTTCACTGCGGTAGCAGCAAGCTCATTACTTTATACATACTTTTTTGTATGTTTAAATATGAAAGATAAATTTCCCCATAGACACTGTGAAACAACAATGAAACTGAAAGTGCAAGGCAATTTTTTTTCTTTCTTCATTTCACTCCTAATCAGACAGTAGTTCAAATTCTCCTCATGCAACATTTGACAGTATTGACTGATCAGTATATGTAGGGATTTACCAAACAACAGGCACAACAGCAAAGAAGTTGAACCTAAGAGAAATACCTCTTAAAAGTATCTTGCTGCCTTCATAAGCATTAAAGACAAAAAGAAGAAAAATTTTTAATATACAATTTTTCTGCATAAACTTCACAGACTCTCCTTTAAAATATCCAGTATTCCTTTGTGTAGGAGCATTGACAGAAAAATTGCCCAGATCTTACTGCAGGTACCAAGGGACCACATATACCATCTGTAAAGATGAAACAAAATTTAATGAGAAATCACAGCTTAAGGGTATAACTTTCCAGCTGGTTCTGAGGGGCCAGTCTAAACCTGCACAGCTCCAAACCAGCAATCCCAATGTCCAACCACTATATTTTCTTATTGACTGACTTGTGGCTGCATAGAGACATAAGGCAGGGAACCTATTTCACCAGAAAAGCCGTTCTCAGGCGTTATTTTCCTATCAGATTGGATCAATATATATGACTGCTACTGTTAGCTGAAGACTGACAGCAGAAATATACAGTAAACGGGAGGAAGGGGAATACTGCCTTCCCTCAACAACATCATCCCAACTGCAAAGCTTAGAAAATTATTGTTGAATCCTGAAGTCAACCTGGAAAGAGTGAAGCATCTACTGTTGGCTATTCCTGCACTATGAGAAGAAGAAAAGGTTGATAGGGAGGAGGAAATTACAGGTAACTTCACATGAAAAAGGTGTACACTGAATTTTAAACTACGATCCTTAAGGTGTGCATCATTTAGACACAGCACATCACTCAAAGATTACTCTTATTCTACTGTATCTCCCAGCATGCATAGAGGTGAAACAACCAAAGGTTAAAAAGCATGATTTGTTTTCATTGCCAAAATTGCATTTATAATAACAATCAAAGAAATAAAAAGTAATGTTGTTTTCTATCAGTTCCATTGGGCTAAGCCTGACTCTACATCTTCCTGCTATGCACAGCATTCTCACCTGTGTCAAGGAGCTGCAAACCAGGTCATAAAACCTACTGATACATATTTTAAATAGGTTACATTCTTTTCAGATAAATCTTTTCATTCATTAATGCAGCATACCTGGCAGTAGGGTAGTCTTATGAGCAGTAAATTGAGTGAAATTAGCATTTGAATCGATGCTACCTGAAGATAACAGCCAGAAATAATCCTATTTAACAGCTGTTAATTGTCTGCTATAAACCACAGTTCAGCAAATTTTGATCACACAACACCCTAACATGAATGAAAAAAAGCATACCAACTCATGCACAGAAAGAAATGCTTGGAGATGTACATCTTAAATTCATTGTAAATATAGATTTTATGTAGATACCATATCTCCTAACTACATGTAAACGATAAAACATTGCCTATATGCAAATATTCCCCAAAACAATTACAAAAACATATTAAAAATGGTATCTTTTTTATTTACAGGGAAACATTTGGTTAGCATGCCTTAATAGCAAAGATCATTCTTCAAAGTTTTAATCATGATGATAAGAAAATGTTTATGTGAGTTGCACACATCCAGGTGGGCAAAGGCATTACCAGTTCACCAGTATATCATTTTTCCTCACCACTGGGAGACTTCCAAGGCAATGAAAAGCCATAGTTCCAGCTGCAAGACAAAGGGATGCTTCTCCATCTTCTCTGATACTATTCTATTCACATCCATTACTCACTATGAAGCACACACTAGAAGAACACATTATTCTGGAAGAGAGAGCACCCTACAGAGAAAGGTTAAACTCCAGAAACAGTGATTAAACTTAGTTCTGTAGCCAAGCAAGAATAGAACTGTACTGGTTGGGAAAAAAAAATAAAATAAATTAAAAAAAAATAAAAAAAAGAAAAGAAAAGTCAGAGACAAGGAATTAAGCTCTCCCGGCAATGAATACATCTATTAAAAGAATTCATATTAAACAAAATGAGAAAGACACTTTCTTGTCACATATAGAATCATAGAATCATAGAACAGTTAGGGTTGGAAAGGACCTTAAGATTATCTACTTCCAACCCTCCTGCTATGGGCAGGGACACCTCCCACTAAACCATGTCACCCAAGGCTACGTACAACCCAGCCTTGAACACTGCCAGTGATGGAGCATTCACAACTTCCCTGGGCAACCCATTCCAGTGCATCACCACCCTTACAGGAAAGAATTTCTTCCTCAG